>JAKOGH010000912.1:0-24891 GCA_024811115.1 Terana coerulea
CGCTAGCTGAGTCATAGGGGCATGGGCGAGGTGAGTTATAAGATGCAAACCGAGCCAATATTGCTAATCGTTCAAAATAAAAGAATAATTCTGTCTGTAACATTAGGCGTGAGCCTGTCTTCGACAAAGCTTGCGAGAAACTCCGCTTTATGAGGGTTTCGGAGTTGACGTTCGCTCCTGGGCCTCGCTCAGGCTGTTCGGGTATATTTGGTCTCTTCAAGGCAGATCAGTCTCTCATGAGCCCCTGAGCTGCCGCCCGGGTATGTGGCTTCCACGTGTGATCCTTGTTCTTTATATCAGCGCTCAGCGCCGTCACGGTGTTCCTGCAACCAGAAGATGTTAAGTTACGGTATCCGAGCCGCTTCAAGAGCTTTGGGACTAACCAATGTCCGCGACGGCACCCTCAATTTCGCTTCAAATAAATAAAGGCAGGTGCGCGAGCTTGAGGTCGGAGGGAGACATGCAAAGAGACAGCCACGACGTGGCTTTGTGGCGCCTCGATGCAATCGCTCGGTCTCGGCAGTCTCCACCGAGTCCGGGAAATGTTAGCGCTTTGGAGATAAGGTTCTCCGCTCGCTGTCACCACCGCCCACTACTGGTCGCCAACCTACGTGTGCTGAACATCTATCCAGCTCACCTACTTTCGACTGGCTTTATATGCGACGCTCATCGACTACGATTTACCTCCTACTATTTGGCACCGTGAAAGCAGCTCGGGTTCCATCAACGTCGGAGTGATTGTTACTGTAGAGCGGTTATATGAATGACTGTGTGGCGGGGATACGTAGAACCAGGTACGTGCATCACCTTTTCATGCTATATGGATTACACTGAGCATTTCTGTAGACAACTATACATCGGTGTCTCGCAGGAGTCGTTCCTGCGAGACACGGATGTTGTGAGAGCGCACTCCCAGAAAGATACCAGCACCCACCGTGACACATACTCATACCGGCAGAAAGATACTGGTGCTTATGGTGCTACGTCACATTCCGGCCAGGATGAATCGTTAGTCTCTCAAGCCTCCCGAAGTGCGCCCACGGGTATCCAGAGACGAGAGGGCGTATCCGGGCTCGTGAGTACAATGTATGCGTACTATATCGACGCTCTGCAGAAGCGGCGGCGCGGCTGAAGTCGACATCAAGGTCATGGTGAACGTCTTCAAGCAGCATTTTAGCGCGGTACTCAAAGATGAGGATCAGTGTGGAGACCTACGTATATATACTCCTTTACACCTTTGCTGCCGCACCGAGATCGTTAACTCACACCGGACCACGTCTGGAAACCACGACATCCATCCTCGAAGCGTGCAATGGGGCGTTCACCTGACCACCCTGCCGTCGCGCCGACAGCACTGTGCAACATCTTCGTCCTGGAACAGCTGCCTTACCTCGTACAGTACACAACGTCTGGTGTCACCCTCTTTGCTGCTGACGCTATCACCCAGCAGCTCGTTGTTGACCAATGGAGGGACAGGCACAACGCGTGCTTCACCCTGACGCAATCGCTGGGCATACTTAGAAGGCTATGGAGGTCCACTAGATGGTTCAAGGATTATTGCGAAGGTGCGTATTCTTGGACCTGCATGCAGCGGCGTGTGCTGACGAGAATCTAGGCACTTGATCGCGTTCGGTGTTCATGCGTAGAGCTATATGCGACAACAAGGTCTGCTCCATAATGCCATACACCGATGCTGCAAGGTACGTTTGAAACGCCCAACCCATCGACCAGGTGCTGAACGAACATGCACCAGATCCCAGGTGACCAAGGCTTGCTCAAGCCGTTAGTGGTTGGTTTCTACTTCCAACCGGCTTGAACCAGTGCATGCAGTACATTTCTGCTGTACGGGCTCGTGACTGCGCGCGGTTGACTACAAGTTTTATACCGGAGTCTCGGTGCGGTCACAGATTTCCTCCTCGATGTCAGGACGAGACAGAGGTCAAGTTGAAGCAAACATTCTTCGGCAACATCATATGTAAAGCGCGCTAGTTCTGCTCTGCTCCCTTATGCAGACATTCCAGACTTACTGCTGTTATAATGTATTCTACATGGCGTTGTAAGGACGGTGGCAACCACCATAGAGTGATGATATGTTTGATAGAACTACTTCTGCACAGCGAGCATGCCCGATTCTGCATACAAGCTGTAACTCGGCGACCCCGACCCCGAGCCTTTGTAGTCCAGACTTTGATTCAAAAAGGTAGTTATCCGCTATGTGAAATCCGTACAATGAGTAAAAGGGAGTGGTATGTATACAGACAATAGAGTATGGGGCTACAAGCTACGAAAGGACTGTTGGGTATTAGGCTGTGCTGGGCTGTGGAGGATTCATGCTTGCGGCGGCATCGTGCTTGGGGCTGGCCCAGACGGTAAAGCCTGGATGAAGTATGAGTAAATGCAGTTCAACAGCGTCAAGGTCACATACCGGCTTTTCATTGATGAAGCGCTGGATATCAACCGGGCTTGGTGTAATCCGCCCCCACCAGACTGGCACCTGTACGGGTCCAATTAGCACATGCACAGCGAGCATGACAGGATAACATACCTTTGCAACAGTCCCGTCGATGGCGGCCGCCAATGCCTGATTGAACTTGGTCAAGTCGCTCAGAACATGTGAAGAGCAACCTGTGCAGTGCGCGGCAGCGTCCTGCGACATCGCTTCGAAGATGGTCATGTCCAGTACCGTCGACGCCGCAGGACAAAAACAAATCCTCCCAAGCATCTCGGAAGCGTACGGCACTAACCACCCTGGCGCTTGCACATCCCTCCCGCCGTGAATACGAGCAGTCACTGTGCGCTCGTCAGGATGCTGCTGAGCACACCTAAAGAAGGCCCATTTCACGGTGCCAACGAACGGCAGGGCAATGGTCGTTGCTGTGCCTGCTGGATTAGGGACGATGCGGATGAGGGATGACACCGCCGCCGTGCAAGACTCCCGGTACCTCGAGAATCTCGACTCGTCGGCTGGGCCTAAAGGCGGTCCTGCGACGGCATGGCGACCCTCGTCGTTGTACCGAAATAGGGCGTCTTCATTGTAGGGAAGAGCCAAAGTAAATTGAAGGACGGCCTGAGCGAGGTCTGGCCAGTCGCCGGCAACAGCGATGGCGAAGGCGAGCGGCCAGTACTGCTGGGTGGTGGCACCGAGTTGTTTAGCAATGAGCGAACGCTGAAGGGGCATGTCGAGGGTGGTCAAGTCGCACAGAAGCCGGACGGCGAATTTGACGTCACAGATCGGAGGGCTGTCCGTGCACAAATAGACAAGGAGGAGAATAGGGTGCAGCACGTCGGCGCGTGCCTGGGTGTTGAGGACACGACGAGAGAAATTCGGGCGCTTGGGGAGGGTGTCCGACGGCTGGCGAGGCTGGAGGATGGGTGGGTGGTACAGGCCTTTCAGCTGGCGTTCCCACACCTGAGAGGCTGCGGCGATGACTCCGCTGTGGACGACGAAATCGACGTTGTCAGAGCTGCGGAGGATGAGGTCTCCGTCGTTGATACGGAACGGGTCTGGTGCAGGCGTCGTCTGAATCAGCGGTTGGTTTGAAGGTGTCGCAGGGGGCTTGGAGAAGGCTCTCGAGGCGGCCGGCGCAGGAGCCTGGGTTTTCCTGGGGATAGACGGAGGCGGATTCTCGTTCGTTCGACGTCGCTTGGCTGGGGCAGTTTGAGAGAGGTCCGGTGAGGCGACGGCAGACGCAGCCTGAGGTGGACGACGCGGCAAGGTGTTGGTACGCTGAGACATCGCCGCCCAGGATCCAAGAGTCCAGAACAGAAGGGTCGGGATGGGAGAGGGTACGGGGAGATGGGAACAGGTCGCTGTATGTCGCCTAAGAGGTTGCGCTCAGTGCCGACGGAGAGAGACTCGGAGTGCGCGGGGGGAGGAAACGACCTGGGGTGACACTGACGGTCTGCAACTGGGACGAGAGAGTACATATATCCCCAGCGTGACAGCGACGCGTCTTTGATGGATGTTCCCAGATCGGAAGACCGCCGAGTACGCCGGCCGCAACATCGTCTCCCATTTAGGTCAGCGCTGGAGGTTCCCAGTCGCCGTGGTTGCCTTAGCGAGCCGAAGCTGAGCATGCGTGAGTTGGTTGTACGACACGGGCTTACTTGCAGCAATACAAGTGCCACCTGCTGGCAGCGCAGCGTTGACGGAGCCATTCCCCGACAAAGCCTGAAAGGGAGCAGCCGAGCCGGCGAGTCGGAAGAAGAGAGCGACACGGAAGCAAATCGGGGCTGAAGCCGAGGGGCATCAGATCAAACGCCACAAAGCCTGGGAGCCTGGCATGAAAGGCCGTCCTGGTGCACTCGCAGACTGGTCGTACAAGGACACGGATATATGATGAGAGTAGCTTAGTCGCACTGAGCGTATACCAGACGAAGACCCCGTAAGAGAGTGCTCTGAAAGCCGTGCGGTTCCGGGAAAGCCAAATAAGCGCTGAAAGCTGCGCCAGCCGCCGGGCGATCGAGACTAGCGCGTTTATTGGGCTTGTTGATTGAGAATAAACGGACCGCGACGAGGTCCCGTGCAGGGTCAGCCTCAAAACATATATAAGCCAGGCCATTCTGGCTTGGAACAGACCAGAGCTTGCTCTCCTCCCCTCCGTGACACCCCCTTCCATACCCACCTACCGTTTATCGAGGCTCTCCTCACCTTCCCTCCCTCTGTTCGTCGAGGCTCTCTTTGTACACCCATCTACCGTTTATCGAGGCTCTCCTCGCCCTTCCCTCACTCTGTTTGTCAAGACTCTCCTTGTACACCCACCTACCGTTTATCGAGGCTCTCCTCACCTTCCCTCTGTTCGCCGAGACTCTTCTTGTACACCCACCTACCGTTTATCGAGGCTCTCCTCACATCTCCTCCCGTGTTCGTCCAGACTCTCTTTGTACACCCACCTACCGTTTACTTCGAGGCTCTCCTCGCACTCCCTCCCTCTGTTCGTCGAGACTCTCTTTGTACACCCACCTACCGTTTATCGAGGCTCTCCTCGCCCTTCCCTCCCTCTGTTTGTCAAGACTCTCCTTGTACACCCACCTACCGTTTATCGAGGCTCTCCTCACATCTCCTCCCGTGTTCTTCCAGACTCTCCTTGTACTCCCACCTACCGTTTATCGAGGCTCTCCTCACATCTCCTCCCCTGTTTGTCGAGACTCTCCATGTACACCCACCTACCGTTTACTGAGGCTCTCCTCATATACCCTCCCTCATCGTTCCATGCCGGCTGTGGTTAGGTAGCTTGCATGTTGACCAGTGCAAATGTATTCTCGACGGGGGACGGCCGCCTGTGGTCGTCCTGGCACAGACCTCTTCGCGGTCGTCGAGACAAGTACTCTTCGAGGACGATCTTCGAGGACGAAACCAACTTGTGCCTAGGCTTCCATGTCTTCTGATAATTCAAATAATATATCTTGTGTTTTCCTCGAAGCGTCCTTCTATTAAGTGTTTAGCTGTGTTGCCATCCAATCACTTTTGAAGTATACCCACCTGACTGCTCATTCTTCCGAGATGTATGTTTCATCTTTCAATGCGCTTCATGGCTCGACAGAAGATTGTACGCCTTTGATCTCGGAGTCGGCTGCGAGATTCTTGCCTTCCTTGTTCGTTAAACTTGTACAACAGCGTAAGCAAGACATTTTAATATTCGGGCAGGGCATTAAGATGTGCTGAGGACACAAAAAGGTTGCCTCCATGCTCCACAGGAAATAAAGCATGTGAACGAGCAGAGCGTTCTCAGGTGGCTATGCTTGGATGTATCAGTGGCGTTATAACTTCGTTATTAAGGCAGGGCTCACTCTCGCAATTGAAGCGGACGCATAGTCGGTGATGCCTCGAGCGGCTAGTATACCGAGATGGGCCGTCCAGTAAAACCATCCGGGGGGTCTAGTTCTAAGCTCAACCATTGCGAGAGCAGAATATCCGCATGCTAGATAGTACAAAAGAAGGGTTAGAGCGTGCTTCTATGAATGATTGAGAGCACCATCTCGTGTGCAACCGCTCACATGGTGCGCGGTGTGCACCTGTAGCACTGCGCAGTAATGGTGGTACCGGGGGATTGGTGGAGGGACAGAGGAAAGTGCGTCGTAGGTGCGACGCTACTAAAGTACGCCTCGTCTTTTGAAGATCGATTTTATTGCAAGACTGTACGCTGCGCTCCAATGATACGGGCTTCTCGACGTCTCCTTGCAAACTCGGGGGTGTTAGGCAAGGCGATGTGAGTCGGGGCATCTGGGGCAAGCAAGGGCGAAGCACGTTTCAGCGAGACTTCGTAGAGCGTCCTGACAGCAAGTATGTCCTTTTCGCGAGGGGTTGATGGAGTCCGGCTCACGGTGGCTTGTTGGTAGTTGCCCTGTGATATGCTACTACTTTGATAATCGTAGGTGCAATCTTGTTGAGGCCATGTGTTGTCCTGCGTAGTCAGATTTGCCCGCAGTACTTTATTGTGCGTCTTCGAAACCAACGCCTAGACACCATGTTAATGAGACGAAGCCATTGTAGACGGGGAAAAAGCGCACTCTGCACAGGAGCCGTGAGCGAGTTGTAGCACAAAACTGCGTACTACCTTACCTGACGATAGTAGAAGCGCGTCCGCCGACCGAAGCCCGACGACTTTCTCGCGTGACAAATACTTGTAAAGTGACGAGATGGGCCTGCTTTGACGGAGGTACAGCTCGCAAACGGGGTACTGGCGTGTAGTCAGCAAAAGACGAATTTGAACGGTGAATAAATCCACGTACAACACTAGCATGCAAACTTGACCTTATGCTCAGCTGGAGACACAGTGCCGCCAAAGTTGACCTGTTGTGCTATGTCTCGCAGAGCTCGAGCGTGATCTTGTGCAACACCTGCTTCCCATGGTACCCATCGGACACCCGACTCCTCATCGAAGATGATTGTGATTGCAGAACGCAGTTTCGTACCCATGAAGACTTCCATACAAACGCGGATCTGTACACTGTTTTGGCCTTCATTCAGTAAATCCTATACGTAGACGGTGCCACGCGCGTATACTGACGTTCAAACCTGTTCGTCATGCCTGCAAGAAGCTTGACGTCCGCCGACATGCCAGACGAGCACTTCCACCTCCTACGTTAGCGAGCAGCCTCACTCGCTTAGGCTCAGTCGCAGCGCCTTAGACTTCTTCAAGTTCTTCAGCAGCCGTCTGCACGAGAACATTAGCATACCTTTATTACGATTCGGCAAAAATTGTAGGCAGTCACAAAACTCTTCCTGTACGTGGTGGCGGCCATGGGCTCCCGCTATCCGTAATTATCAAAAGCGAACTGCGCAGAGTAAATGAAGATATACCGTTCGCAGCGAGGGGAAATAGTTCAAACGTGTCGGTAAGGGAAATGATATTCAATCTTCGGTTCTGTAGAGATTCGAACATTGGCGAAACAGGGATAGCTCTGGCGGAGGTGACTCTGTGAGAGAGGCTGGTACGACCTGCAAAGCACGAGTAGTAGTGACATCGAGTCAGTGCTGCTCATAAGATGCACGTGAGATACCACTGCAAATTATGAGTACTTCACTACGTGCAAAGCTCACCGAATTAAAATTGGCTGGTTTCTGTACTAGCGGAGGTTACTATTCTCCGAGGACAGAGAAACTCGGAACTTGGAAGTTGAGAGCGACCGCAAAGCAATGAGCAGTGCGCGCCTACAGAGTGAGATAACGCGGCAACGGCCGAACAGTTACATTAGGCAAGTGCGAGATAAGATATCACGCTACGTACTCTCTCGCAGAGTCTCACTGCAGGCTCAAGCACTGAGCTCGATCTCATCTCATGCTACGGTTGCCGAGCAGGGTCAGGCTTATTGCACGAGTTCGAGTCCGAAGATCAAGCGCTTGATGCGAGTTTGATGGCGCATCACGCCGCCTCCGAAAACTAGAATCAGTGAATTTCGCCGTTCTGCGTGTATCAGTGTACATTATCGCCTTGTTAGAGCTAGAAATGAGATGTTCTGAGAGGCTAGGAGGTATATAAGGTGCTGGGGGCATGAAACTTGAGACCGGCGCTTGGGCGCTTACTTCTCGGACTTGTCCGAGTGAGCCGCTACGCCTCCTGATTTGGTACTTTCTTGATGAGCACCAGGTCAACTGGGAAGCACAAGCTATGACAAGAGTAGTGCTGAAGTCCATTAACTAGGCTGATCCACGGCTATGAGTAAATTCTGCTATCGCTGAATATATGAAGAAAATAGGTGCGTGTGCTATAGCACTTTGTGCGGAGTGGTTGATACAGTTACTTGCGCTTTTCATTTTCTATCACATCCTTATTATTGTGAAATAACTGAATCAATTGCATAAAAAGCAAAATAACTGACTGACTGTGTTGGGCACCCACATCCTGTCAAAACAAGGGGTCGCGCGGGTGGGAACGTCGGCGGCGGGAAGGCAAACGCGCGAGCGTTCACATTACATTTCGAGTCGCTATGTAGTCTAGTGAGTCACATCCGATAAATCCGATGTAAATAAGAATAAACAGAGAGCGCACGAGGCGCCCGTGAGTTCAAGCTCGACAACTCAACCAATAAATTCAACACATCCTGCTGGCAGTCTGCCTTGACTTGATACTCATCAAGAAAGTACCAAATCAGGAGGCGTAGCGGCTCACTCGGACAAGTCCGAGAAGTAAGCGCCCAAGCGCCGGTCTCAAGTTTCATGCCCCCAGCACCTTATATACCTCCTAGCCTCTCAGAACATCTCATTTCTAGCTCTAACAAGGCGATAATGTACACTGATACACGCAGAACGGCGAAATTCACTGATTCTAGTTTTCGGAGGCGGCGTGATGCGCCATCAAACTCGCATCAAGCGCTTGATCTTCGGACTCGAACTCGTGCAATAAGCCTGACCCTGCTCGGCAACCGTACATGCCTATTCTGCAAAGGGCTTCAAGCTACCGGCTTCCAGCTTCTACTTCACTATGCTTTACAACCAGGAGCAATTCTTTCATTTCACCACTCACTGGGCATCAGTGGCACCACACCCATGGCGACGACCTCGGTACCGCATAGGTCACTTTACCAGCCCGCGCATCGCCGGCGGAGGCTCTAAACCTTGTCTCGATTACACACCTTACAGCTGAAGGTTGGCGATATTCTACAAACTGGACTCAACATGGGATCGTTAACAACGCCGACTGGTATGCCACCTCCGACCGACCGCCGAGCTGGCGACCTCTTCCCGATGGCTGCTTCTACAGCTCAAGTACGGTCTACCATAGAAAGGCCTGTTGTATGCCACTGTGAAACAGAACTTGGCGGCGTAGGAGAGCGACGATGTATATAGGTGGTGTCTGGTTTGGGTTGCGGTCGTGAGACAGAAATCCTGCCTCGGAGAGCTTGGGTCTCAGATCTTAGGTGCGCCAGCTAGAATGTGCGCCGATTAAATTGTACTAATAATTCACATATTGTACAGACGTGAGGGATATGCCTTTGCGAGGCTACATTGGCTAAGATTCAGTGCGTTATTACAATTCGCTCGGACGACATCGACCCGATATCCCTACATAAGAACCCCCACTCCGTTCAAGCTCGTATAGGATGAAGCACGGTGAGTAGTGGCTCGCGTCGTGAAATCTCTGAACGCAACGTGGAGATTTTGGAGAGGTCTGACGAGTTGTATGCTCGTAAGATTATGTGTCCATGAAGGATAGAATGTACGGAACGCAGGCGCTCTGAACGCGCAGAGGATTCGTCTGGCAGAATTTCTCCCATGTCGAATCCGGTTTCAGCTTCACGCCTTGTCGAGGATACATGAAGTAGTTGCTGATTCCCTGTTCGATAGGTCCACCTCGCTTGTCCCGTTGATACGCTGGTAAGCGCCCTGAGCGTGGAAACCCCAGAAATTGCCTTTCTCGTCACTACGCTCTACGATCGCACTAGGACCCCGGACACCACCCCCGAAGCCTCGAGCCGTCGACACCCCCGAACCACCCCCCCCCGAGATACCTTGTAACGGGCGCCCCTCTGTCATGTCAGTCCAGAGCCTGTGCAGCCCCTCGCAACAGGCAGTGCGGTCACCAGCCCGAAAGATGCGGGCCATGTCAGCCCCGGCGAGCTCCTGCCCTGGACTTAGGCACGTACCTAACTACGACCAAGACAGCGGCACTGCGTTGTGTGCCACCCCACAAGTCATTCCCGCCTGGGGTGCATGGATGGTACCTGACCGGTCCCGCACTGTGTTTCATAGGTGCTCGGTGCCTGTGTGGCACACAACATATCCCTGGTTAGTGTATCCCAACTCGGTCTTTCCTTATCTGTACCACTTTTGTATCCAAACCACTCCTTCATTCTCTCTCAGACGCGGTCCATTAGCTCTGGCTGTTAGGTACCAGGCCCGTATAAATACTCTGTACATACTTTCTGCAAATACAAGTTACCTATCCCCCTCTTCACGCTCGCTACGTGTTAAAGACTACAAGCACATCGGTGTTTCTTAGGTATCCCGCTCTCGTCTAGTACTTGTCTCACTCATTGGCTGTGCGGTCTGACTCAACGTCGGAGTCTTGCCCCGGTCCCTCGTGACGTTGTCCCCGAAGTCTCTCAGCTTCGGTGCTCTCTCTGTCCCTGTTACAGACCTCACCCCGACCATTACCTCCCCGAGGTCTTCAGTCCCCGACTCCTGCTGGCACTTCGGCCGCAGAGTTGAAGTGACGTCCCCACTCACACATAAAACCGCTCTCCGACTCGGTGCTTTGGCCCAAGCCCGCTGTCTGTTGGGTTAGGGTTAGGTGATCGCACCCGAGGCGTGGTGCAGCGTATCACCGTTTCTGGCAATGGATGCGCATTACAGAGGTCCTCCATAGCCGTCTGCAGCTTACAAGGCGCAGTAATCACTGTAACAGAAGTCAAACGCAAGTCCAAGCGTAGGCCCGAGCCGCGGAGACTTGATGTGCATCAGCAAAACGTACAAGCGCTGACGACTGATGAGCGCTGACGGGCACTGAGAGCACTGAGGAACAGTTTGGAACCGAAGTTCGAGCCCTGCTGAAGCCGGAGTTTTACTAGATTTTGTATTTTCTTAGTTCCTCTTGTTTCATAATCTATGCTGGACGTGAATGATGATGGTTTACTCACCGAAGCTTTGCTGCAAGAGTCGGATGCAAGAGGGGTCAAAAACGTCTGAGAGCGCTCAAAACGACTACTGAGACTGGCGGGCGCTGAGGGCACTGAAGGGACTGAAGCGCGCTGAGATGGCTTCATCAGTACCTGTCAGTACCGCTCAGCGCCAATGCAACTTTGCTGATGACTGGAGACTCGGCACCTCGACGGCATGCTAACTGCAAAGGACTTTAGATGCGCACGTCGATCTTTTCCGATAGAGGCTGCACGCCTATGCAAGCGCAATAAGGCACGTGTCGGTTACATGGTGACTTCACGATCACATCCGCTTCCTTCCAACTTGGTGTTCACTCCGTCGCTGCGCGCCTTGCCACTGTGGGGCACCTCGACATCTGCAGAGCAGCCAACTCGGCCCAACCGAGCGCCCAGCGCGTTCTGCTCGCTGCTGCTGCGGTGACTTCTACGAGCAGATGACCATGTCTACGGCTTGCATATGCCCAATAGACCTGCTCTCTGTGGCTGTGCCGCTCTTCCGTTGCGCAGCTTTGACCAACTACAAGATAGCCTTTGTGTATACACCCGATAACACTCTAACTCCCGAGCCCACAACCCTACAGGCGGCCCCAACTGGGTTTTGGACCAGGGTTGGTTGTACGCGCTTCCAGCCATGTCTCTTCCCGCCAAGAATTCAAAATCGTGAAAAAAGCAGCATATATGCGGAAGTATAGGTACGTCGCGTTATTCTCATTAAGCGAATCTAACATAGCTGACCTTTCACTAGCGAAATATTGTACTTCTACCCTCTACATGTTGGGAATGCCGTGTCCAGGTTCGAGCTGGCGTTCGCCATAGGCCATTTCTTCTCTCTCTGGGCCCACCATTTATTGAAGTTGGCCGTGGTGGCCTTAGGATTCACTCTTCGTCGAGGTTCATCTTGGCGTCCACCAGTTGTTACTCCTACGCTCTCCGAGTTAGCCCTTCAGCCTGGTTCGCCACCCGTTGAGGACGATGGTGGTGATTCAAGGTTCGTCTCGCAGCGAGGCTTAGTTGCGTTGGCATCCAACAAACGTCGCTACTTTTCGCCCTTTGTCGAGAGTGATTCCGGTGGTCCAGAGCTCACTTTGCGATGAGTTTCGCCTTGGCATCCATCCCTCGTCACTCCCACTCTCTCAGGGCTTCCCTTGTGCCGAGGCTCACCTAGGTGGTTTCTTAGGGTTTGCTCCATTGAGGATCACGATAGAATTCGCGGAGTTTGCACTGCTGTGAGTTTGCCTCCATGTTGTGATTCGTCTCGCCTGATTTTAGCTTTGCGTCCGTAGATGCTTCACCTGTCGTTACTGTGCTACACTCTCGACAGCCAGTATGGCATCTGGTGCGCGGTCCGCCTCTCTCGTGCCGCGCCTCCTGGCTACAGTCGACATTTGCCCTCACTCGATGCGACCGCATCCAGCCATCCTCAAGGTGCTTGAAGAGGCAGCGCCCGGCTAGAGTAGCTGCTGGAGGCGAAGGTTCGTGAAACCACAAACGTCCTCGAAGTCTTGTGAGTCGCCCAACCTTGCATCTCACCGACTCAGCATTTACGAAGCTGCCTTCTCTCGATGATGGAATACACGGCATTGAATGTAGCAATATTTCCGCGAGTGTTTGCTCCAAGCCGCTGCGAATAGAGCTTACCCAGCTACTCGTCTCGGCGCATGTTTTCGCTGCTTAAGAGTACATAGCGCTTGTATTTGTATTGATGTACTACAACAGAGCCGTACTGAGGACGTTAATTGACGCGCTGTGCGTTGGTGATGCGCGACGCAGCATAATATTACGTACCCATGCACGCTACGAACGGATTGCCCTGTCGTCGCTTTCTGACTTGCGCGAAGCAGTGCCCCCGAAAGGTGTGACCGCGAAGTGTTTCATTCAAAGAAGATTGCGCTTCATGTGGATATACGCGTATTACTATCTCTAAAATCCGTACAGTGTGAATGAAAGAAGGAAGGTGGATATGGCTAATAGAATATGTGATGCGAGACATGAAAGGAGCGAAATGTGTTATGCTGCGATCTGTTGAGTTGGAGACCCGTCTGCGGATGGCCCGGGTGGGGTAATCTGGATGGAAATGTGAGCAGACGGCGGCAAACGACAGCGCAAAGGTCACATACGTCTCTGTTGACAAACTTGTTGATGTTTTCCTTGCAAGGAGTGACCCACTCCCACCAGATAGGAACCTTTGCGGGAGAAATTAGTATGTGTAGGCTGGAATATGGAACGAGAACATACCTGTGCAACCGCTGTCTCAATCGCTGCTGCCAATGCGTAGCGGAAGTTTGCAATGTCCGCACGAACGTTCACGGCGCACGCCTTGCAATGCTTTGCAGCGTCCATCAACATGGGGTCGAAGGATTTCTGGTCTAGGGCGGTCTGTTCTGCGGGACAAGCGCTGACCTTCACAAGCATCGTAGTGACATATCCTTCCAACCACCACGGCGCCGGCGCCTCCCGCCCACCATAAACGCGAACGACCACGGCGCCCTCCTTGGGGTGGATTTCGGCACATCGAAAGAAGGACCATCCCAGGTGGGAGTTGTTGAGGAAGGGGAGCTCGATGAGCGACCTCGCACTAGCTCCATTGGGGATGACACGGAGAAGGGAGGACACTGCTTCCTGGCAGGCTTTCCAATACTTCCGGAACCTAGACTGGTCGGACAGGGATAGCGACGGTCCAGCACACGCGAAACGCTTCCTGTCCATGTAGTCGAAGACGAGTTCCTCGTCGTAGGAAGAGGTAAACGTAGCTTGGAGAGACACTTGAGCGAGCCCTTTCCAGCCGGCGTTGCAAGCGATGGCATAGGTGAGCATCGGATCTTTCTTCGCGAACGCGTAGAGCTGTGGCATGGCTCTGGGGAACAGGCGTCTCATCCCGAGGTCGGCCATATGGCACAGGACGTGCGTCGCGCACTGGAGATCAGGAAAAACTGGGTCCATAGCGTTGGGGTGCATGAAGAGCAGGATGAGACGCAGGATATGCGTCGGGATCCCGGTTTCGATGACAGGGCAAGGGATACTCTTGCGGTCTGGGGACGGTGGGAGAAAGAGCGGCTGGTGGTTCTTCAAGAGATGTTTCCATACCGCAGAGCCCTCGGCAGCGACGTGGTGGCGTACATAGAAGTCAGTATTGTCAATGCTGCGGAGGATCACGTCTCCGTTGCTGATACCAAACGGCTCCGGTGCAGGCTTAGTCTGCGGCGTGCGGCGAGTCACAGTGGATGAAGACGAGGCTATAGGACGTATTTGGTGATTCTCCTCGTTCTCCCTGGGGCGCTTGAGCGAGGGCGGGGTACGGCCAGTTGAGAGGCGGTGGAAGACGAAGGTGGGCGGGGCGGGTCCGTAGAACGGGAAGACATGCTGCCCAGATTCGAAAGTCCAAGAAACGAGATGCTTTGAGTGCAAGAGGGTACGCAGAGGCAGGATGAGATCAGTTGAGACGGTCCGAGAGATGGCACTGAGCGCGACGAGGAGGGAAAGGAGGGGAGCGGGTGAGAAAGATGCGAGCTGGAGCGTCGGTCTGCGTCTCGGGATATATACCCCCAGCCATGACGGGGACGCGTCTTCGACAGATGTGAGGGCTGCATCGCCGGCCGGGGCACCACCGAGCACGCCGGCTGTCACATCATCTCCATTTTCGGTCGAGGCTAGACATGCCAGACAGCATCCGCACCTGTCGCAGATATTTCGTGGTTAGTGGTCAACTAGCAACTTAAGGCGTTCACACACCTAGAACACGGCAGATACAGGTGGTTTGCACTTGATAGAGCGAGGAAGAGGCAGCGGTCCGCGGCAGGGGAGAGCGGCGGCCTTGGAGTCAGAGTCGGAAGCAGAGATCGACACGGAAGCAAATCGGAGGCCGCAAGCGGGTATCAGACTCGGATCAAACGCCACAAAGCTCTGGTGTTTAGCTTAAACCCTGGCCTGTGCATCCCTTGCGCAGATAGTCGAGCGCGACGCAACGCCGCAAAATGAATATGTGAGGAGTCCCATTAGCAGTATATTATGTGCAAGTGCAGCAGAAGGAGGCTGTCCCGTTGCGCCGGGCGCACCGACTCGGATAAGCGCCTACGCCGGGCGCAGAAGCTCCCGCTGAGCGATCGGATCGGGGCTAGCGCCTCGGTCATGCTTGTTGATTCCGAATAAACAGACCGCGACCAAGTCCCGTGCAGGGTCAGCCTCCAAAGATATATAAGCTAGGCCATTCTGGCTTGGAACAGAACAGAGCTTGCTCTCCTCCCCTCCGTGACACCCCCTTCCATACCCACCTACCGTTTATCGAGGCTCTCCTCACCTTCCCTCCCTCTGTTCGTCGAGGCTCTCTTTGTACACCCATCTACCGTTTATCGAGGCTCTCCTCGCCCTTCCCTCCCTCTGTTCGCCGAGACTCTGCTTGTACACCCACCTACCGTTTATCGAGGCTCTCCTCACCTTCCCTCCCTCTGTTCGCCGAGACTCTCTTTGTACACCCACCTACCGTTTATTGAGGCTCTCCTCACCTCCCCTCCCTCTGTTCGTCCAGACTCTTTGTACACCCATCTACCGTTTATCGAGGCTCTCCTCACCTTCCCTCCCTCTGTTCGTCGAGACTCTTTGTACTCCCACCTACCGTTTATCGAGGCTCTCCTCACATCTCCTCCCTGTTTGTCGAGACTCTCCATGTACACCCACCTACCGTTTACTGAGGCTCTCCTCATATACCCTCCCTCATCGTTTCGTGGCGGCTGTAGTTAGGTAGCTTGCATGTCGACTGTTACAAATGTATTCTCGATGGGGGACGGCCGCCTGTGGTCGTCCTGGCACGGACCTCTACGCGGTCATTGAGACAAGTACTTCTCGAGGACGACCCTCGAGGACGAAACTAACTCGTGCCAAAGCTCCGATGTCCTTCTATAGTTTGCAACAATATAATTTGATTGTATTCGCCAGCTCCTTTCCACACACTGTCAGCCGTGTTCGTCTCAAATGGGCCTCGGGTCGTATTTACCTGGCTTTTCTCTCGTGTTTCAATATCACAGTCCGCCGCGAGCCGAAGACAGTAATTGTAAGCTGAGGCCATGCTAGGCCATGCCAGGTCGTCCGACTGGCAGCCCATCGCAGGAGAGCTTCGCGAATGTAAAGAGGCAAGTATAGTGTCGGCCAGTCTGGGTCTCCATTGCCGTGCTCTTAGGTCACTGAACAACTTGCTGTGTGAGAAGGATCAGTACTCTTAGCCCGACAATATGGCAACAAGCGGCAGACGTACGTTATATCCCGAGAACTACTAGCAACCAAGCACAATTGTCTTGGATGGTCGTGTTGCGCGTCGACCAAGCGCCAGCCTCCGCGGGAATGGTGCCCTTCTTCGACTTAACGATAGAGGCACATATAAAGCATGCAATATGCGGATTTTATTTCCATGGAGTAGCATACATTAAAATACACGACGGTATAACCTAAAAAGAATCTTCAATTCGGCTAAGAAATCGGAAACGACCTCGTGAGGACGCACCTTAATCTGGTACAAGCATGCACATAAACCTCAAGCAGCTGCGGGTATATTTGCTGGAGCAAAGTGCCGGAACAATACGTGGATACGAGGCTCACTTGCAGCAGGCACGCTCGTCCGTCCCGACTCCCTGCTGAGAGGGATATCAGTTTCCGGTATGGGCATACCACCGAAAAAGATGCGTTACGTGATGGTATGGACTTTAATCCTTCGTGTTCTTGCATTATGATGTCGATGGAAGAGAAGGGCACCGGGACCTCAACAGGACCTTGTCGGACGCAAAGCGAGAGAAATAATTACGGCCGAGAGCAAGTCGTGACGATTGGCGCTAATAATATCCGGCTCTTGTCCCCTTCCTCCATGTCGAGTTCCTGAATCGCTGGCGATGACCCGGACCATTTCTCAAATGAGCCAGCACTTGCGTCTGGGACTGTACGACATTCCTCGGGCAGTACTCCAGTCGTCCAAATCGCGTACTTTCTGAGCTTGTCTCCTCTCCTCGTCCCAAGTGCTGAACTAGTCCTGGCTTCCTACATCACGGCAAGACACCCCTTGGCTTTCCCTCTCGATGCCTCCAGTTCAACGACGCTCTCCTTAGGCACGCCCGCCACTGAGTCAGTACTGGTCTCGCAACTCCTCGGTCGACGCTGGAGCCGTCCTGAGTCGGTCTATCTCACGTACGCGGCGATATTGGTGCTCGTTGCACGTCAAGCCGAAGGATCTTGTGCTGTCGCGGGTAGATGCGGGCGCATGACCATGGAAATGTGCTGAAGCGTATGTTGAGATGGCAGAGGTTACGTGGGAGCCTGCCACAGGCGATATTTGGGGCCTGCATGTTAGGTGCGTGGGCTGAATCATATATAGTCGACCAATACTCACCTTATGACTGCCGCTATTGCATGCAGACTGTCACGACATTGTGCACTAGCTACAGAATTTTTCAGTATTGAAGGTTATCTCTTGAATGCCGTCTCGTCGCTCCCCCACGCTACACCTTGGCAACATCATTTGTGGACATGCCTCCTGCAGCCTATGCTCCGGAACAGTGTACGTACAGGTCTCTAGGTCTCTACAAACTACGCGTACTCTTGCTAAGGCTCCTTGGGTAGTTAACGGTGTCACCAGGTCCAGATCCGCTGGCACTGCGGACACATCAGAAAGCACATGTATGCGCAGTGCATGCGTGCAGCACGCCTCCTTCGCTCACTGCGGCACACTGTGCATGTAGCGCACCTCGACGAAACCGTCCTGCACACGCCATGCACGTCCTGTGTTGGCCGCCGCGAAGGCAAGAGTGGTACCAAACAGCCGTCTTGTGGCTGCTGGGCGACGTGCTTGCGTTCTAGTGCGTCCCGGCCGCAGGTTGTCGATCCACGACGAGGTTGCGATCTACGCAACCCAATCGGTGAAGGCCGCGGTGGCACCGCGCATCCTGGCGCACCTCAAGTTAATGCTTCTGAATGCACCGTCGACATCTCGCTCGCCGCCGTACATCTCCCTGGGACGCCCGCCCGTTCACGCCGCTTTTCGGCTGTCGCTCATTGCACGTTGGACGCCGGACGCCGATGCGTCGTGTCTGTGCGGTGTGTGTCGCTGCGTCAGCGACGAGAATAATGCAGTCTTTGGGAGGCGATGTACCTTTCGGTGGGGCCCGCCGGCCATGAAGAGAACATCGAGATCCAGTACGAGGGACAAGGTCGGCGCCAGAGCGGGGCTTGCGGCTGCATCCTGCAGACGTGGTGGCTCCGTACGGTGTCGCAGTCTCTAGACTTGGCCGTCATGATGGAGTCGACGCACGCCAGCCTGGCGACTCGTCGAGCGCAGACGGCGACGGCATTTCGCGACGGCACTCGCGTCATCGTTCTGAGGCATGCACACGTAACTTCAACGTGCAGCCGGTGAAGTCTTACATCTTTTTAGTGTTGCTGTCACTCGCCATCGACAGGCTCAAAATTACCCTGGCGTCGCCTTTACCGAGGTGTTATTCCCCGTCCAGCATACAAGAGTTCAGCGAGTGTATAGCCGTACTTGGGGCGGTGGAGGTTCATTCAAGCTATGTAAGACCTGCCCATGGAGAACCTCGAGCCGTCTGATCTGCGTTGCAAGTATATACCTGCCTCACGGTGTGTTTATCGGCTAATAATTATTCAGATCCACACCGCGAACACTACGTCCGGCCGTGAACCTCTATGTCGCTAGCCCGAAGAATCTGTAGCTGCGCGTAGCCGCCAAAGATGAATGGCGCACGCCGAGGCAGAAGCACTACATCGTAGGCACGTCTTCATATCAGACGTTTTGTACCACCAATGCTTGTAATCAATATTTACGGGCCCTCTCCCGTCACCATACATGTGCTGGCGACCAGCAGCGTTGTCTCACTGGCCGCATTCTGCGGGCACTACGAGGGTATGGAATACCTTTGATATCCGCAAACAGCTCCTCCAACAGCCTCCTTTGAGGTGAGTTTGATATTGCAATTTCTCAATCGTGCTGGTCTTCATCCTTCCCGCCAGGCTGTTTGTACGTTCGGTGGGCCAAATATCTCCCGGTGGGGAGACGACTGTAGGAGGCGACGGTGCATCCACTGCCGGTTGTCCGCCATCTATACTTGCCACTATCTCTCCAGCTTACCACAATGTGCAGAATGCTCATTGCTGGACTACCGGTCCACCGTTCAGAATGTACCCTTTCAAGACGAGTTACTGTGCTCATTTTGTGTATGCTTTGTTTACGAGGAGCCGTCTCGTACGGCGAGCTACGCACGGTGCATGGTTCTCAGATCGCATGGGTACCGCAAAGACGGGATGAAGTAGGATGATGCGGACTTGTCGACCGTGACGGGCCTCGAGATCTCGGAGAAGTCCAACCGTGTGACTGAATGCTTCGCTAAGTCACCCGCAAGCCTCAACATGACGCAAGTCCTGCTTGCTAGGAATGTGGTGGATTCAGAATAACCGTGCTACATACTCGCATGCATCTTCTTTTCACCACTTACGCCGACTTCTCATATGGGCCCAGGGTCGGCTAGAGGGTGGTAGTGGAACATTCGAGCCGCGAGTTCCGAAAGCTACAACACCGAAGACGATATCCTTAGCTCGGCGCGCGAGACGGTTACCTTGTTGGCCACTGACCGCGTCTCGAACAGGGACTGTTCGGCGGCATCAAGCGTGAAGTATCATGCAGCGGCTTAAAAACCTCGGGGGCCTGCGTAAATCGTAGGCGAGGCTCAAGGACTACTCCTTTCGTCTCTTGGACACCACTTCCCTCTCCACTACGTAATTTCTGGTCTTGTACACCCATAGGTATTGCACACACTTTCCTGACCATTGTTCGAGCGCGATCTACATGTCAGCGATTAAGATACACACTATGTTTGCGGTCATGTGGCCAGTCTCCAGCAGATAGTCCAAGCCGTACTTGAGCGTGTCTTCGGCGCGCTGCGCTTGGTGGCCTGGCTGGTGCCCTGTTTTAAGTGAGTGGTGGGTAAACGGCTTCGAAGTAGATGCAATTCGAATACTCACGATAGGCGTCAGAGGCGACCCATAGCCCGTGGCTGACATCCATTAGGCTGTGTTGGATTGTATATATTGGGCTGTCATGATACGCAGAGCTTGTCCAGGAGTACAGACTGAAAGGAGATGTCAGCGAACGCTGTTCCAAAAGCGCGAGAACAACGTACTAGTTACTCAACAAAGCATTGAATGCTGTGCGCGCATGGAACAACCCACTCCCACCGAACAGGAACCTGTACCGGCACAATCAGTGCATGTGCAGTCAGCTGAGAAGAACAAACGCACTTGCCCAATCGCCTTGTCGATCGCCACAGTCAACGCGTGGTTGAGTTTCACGGGCAGAGATACCCGCGACCGCTACGGACTTCCTGGAGTAACTCTATGCACACCGAAAGAACGCCCACTGGCGCGCAGCACCGAAGAAGAGGAGGAAGACAGTCGAGTCTGCGACGACCCCGAAAAGATGCCACAGATGTGCAAGACTCTCTGTACCTACAGAACCTCCAGTGGTCTGCCGCGTTGAGAGGTGGTCCAGCGTAGGCGAGACGGTCCTTGAGGGTGTGGTGGAACAGCGCCTCATCCGTGAAGGGACCGCTCGGAGTGGACTTGGGAGCGGCTTGAGTGAGCTCTTTCCAGCCGGCAGCGCAGCCAATAGTAAAGGCGGAGGTCGGACTCGGATGCTGTGTCGCAAACTCAAGGAGCTGTTTTCTCGTCGCAGAGAATATGACGGACCTCTCCAGAGCAGCCTATTTCTGCAGAACCTTCGTGGCGTATGTATAACAGGGTAGGGGACAGCGCTAGCACATCGGAGTGCATGCAGATGTCAACGACAAAGCGAGGACGCCAGCAAGCCCGAAGCGATAGGTGGAATGGTGGAGGGTCTCAAGGGCGTGGGCGATTGAGTTTGGTCTTAAAGGAGGCGATTCGAAACGTGGGAGGATAGGGAGGCGAGTTGGCCATGAACTCAGAAATCCGCATGGTCGAAACCCCGAAAGGTAGTTCGCCTCTGTTGGAACCAAACGACTCCGGCGCAGGCTTGCTCATAGGCAAAGTCGGGGGCGTCACGGAAAAGGGTCTTCGGGCGGTTGGCAACGCGTGGTCGTTCAGCTGAGGGATGGTCATGCACAGGATCTGAGGGGAGTGCGAGCTCTCGAGACGCGGCAGAGGACGACAATGCACAGCGTGGATACTTCATGCGTTCAGGCATGACGCCAAGATGCAGAGTTTTGGTGCACAAAAGCTGGAATAGGTATAAAGAGTACGGGGAGGGGAAATTAGGTCAGTCAATAACGTGAGGGGGAGGGGGTACGTTGACAAAAAGCGACCTTAGGAGAGGCAGAGTTGAAAGGTGGGGATTGCGGGTATGTTCGTGTCCGAAAGCGCTTGAGCGTCGAACTGTTTGCTGGGCGGAGAACCCGGGGTTTACAGTTCCGATCACTGGCAGTTCGCGGCGCAGCGGCGGCGCGCTGCACGGCGACGAGGACGAGAAGCTCGGCGTCGGCGAGGGCGGGACCTCAGGTCTCCAGACTTAGCATGTCGATCTGTGCTCAGGATTTGTGCTCGATGTGTGGTATTGGGCTGACGGTGTTCTACGTGTGATCAACGTTGCCAGGGAATAAACTTGCGATGTAGACCTACAGACGGCACAAAGTTAGCGACCGGCTGGGAATCCGAGTCGTTAGAGCAGACACGAAGCTGAGAGCTTACCCGACGCGCCAGCTATCACCGATCGATGATTCCTCCCATTATCCTTGGCAAACGCATGATGCTGTGACGGTGGCACGTCTCCATAATCTACATCGCTCGAAGCTTTAGACAGAAAGTATTACTCACCGTGATTTGCCGTACAATTACTACCGTTGGGTTGCGGAGGGCTATGTTGTGGTCGCCGTGTACAGAGTCAGGACCGTCCGCGATAGGTAACGTCGTCGGGAGCAACGGAGACTGAACCCAAATCACCGCTGCCTCGGCCAAGTTTTGAACTGTACGCATTGCTATTCTACAGCAATGGCGTCATGAGCATCGACGTATAAGCATGCATGAGTGCAGCTGGCGCACCTGAGGCCCAAATTCTTGCGACTGTCCTCAGCCTAAACCAGATACAGACACTAAAAACTCCCATACGGCCATGTCTCCATCTCAAATCGCGCACAGCAGCCCTTTCTTGCTGCGGTCATCTCAGAGCCTAAGCACAGCCGTCCGCGCGAGGTCGCCAGAGGTAGACTGCCAGTCGACGTTGCTATTAATCACGACTTGAGTGGTGCCCGAGGAATGTCGTATAGTCCACGACGCAAGTGGTAGCGCGCTTGAGAGACAGTCCGGAGCCACTGGCAGCGATTCAGGAACTGGACATGGAGGAAGGGAACAAGGGCCGGATGGCATTGGCGCCCATCTTCGCGACTTGCTCTCGACCGTAATTATCTCTCCCGCCTCGCGTCTGACGAGGTCCCAGTACTTCTCTCTTTCATCGTCATCACAATATAAGAGCACTCGGGAGCAAAAGGCATGTCGTGAGTGTAAAGCATGTTTTCAGTGGTGTGTCGCAACAGTCGGAGGCTGATTTTTCTCCTTCTGAGCAGGGACCGTGACTGCCGCGGCGGGCGAGCGTACCTCGCATCCGCGAATTGTTCCGAATATTGCTCCATCGGATATATGTGCAGATGATTGAAGTATATGCACGTGTGCGTACTCGAAGGTGCGTCTTCACACAGCCAGTTACTATTTCTCAGCAGAATTGAAATTCTTTTCAGGTTATACCGTGGCGTGCCTCAACGTATGCTATCCCACGGACGTAAGATGCGCATATTGCACGATTCCTGTCTCTGTCGCTCAGGTTGAAGAAGAGCAGCCTCCCACGCCGGCAGGTACTTGGTCAGCTCACAATACAACCATCCAAGAGAGGTGTACTTAGCTGCTAATCGGTCTGCGGATATAACGTACGCCTGCCGCTTGTTGCTATTGTCACGCTGAGAGGACTGACTTTTTCTTTCTGACAGCAACTCTCCACTGGTCAGGGAACCGAGAGCGCAATGATAGAGACGCAGACTGGCCGACGCCAATACTTGCCTCTTCACGAAGCTCTCGTGCTATGGGCTGCGGGATGAGTCAGTTGAACTGGCTGGCCTTAGCATTGCCTCGACTTCCAATGACTGTGTTTGGCCCCTGGCGAGGAATCATAATGTCGGAACGCGAGAGAGAACTAAGGTAAATACAACCTCACGGTCGTTTGAGAAGGACACGGCTCACGAGAATTGTGGAAAGGAGCTGGCGAATATGAGCAAAATCTATTTTGCATTGCAAGCTATGGAAGTACACTGGAGCTTTGGCACGAGTTAGTTTCGTCCTCGGGGGTCGGACCCGAAGAGTACTCGTCCCGGCGACCGCGAAGAGGTCGTGCCAGGGCAGCGACAAGTGGCTGCCCTCCGCCGAGAATACATTGGAGCGAGGACAACAGGCGGAGTATCTACAGAGACCGGGCTACGACCACACACGGGGCGTCCCCACAGTGACACACACTGGAACCTTGACAAGAAAGCAGGACGGCGAGGGCGAACCCTGAGAGAAAAAGACTGGAAAGTGATGGACGACAAGGCGAACCTTGACGCAGGGCGAACCCCAGACCGCCACCGCCAGCCTGAATGAAGGGCGAACCCTGAGAGAGGAAGTGGATACAGCGGACGCCAGGGCGAACCCCGACGCAGGGCGAACCCCTAAACCGCCAACGCCGACCTCGATAAGGGCGAACCCTGGAAGAAAGGGCTGGTAAATGGTGGACGCCGAGGCGAACCCCGACGCAGGGCGAACCCCAGACCACCATCGCCACCTCGATAAAGGGCGAACCCCAGAACAGAATTAGTGGCGTATAGCGGACGCCAGGGCGAACCCCGACGCAGGGCAAACCCCCAAGCCGCCGACACCACCGTTGACGAAGGGCGAACCCTGAGAAGAAATAACTGGCGTTGAATGATGGACGTCAAGGCGAACCTCGACGCAGGGCGAACCCCAGACCACCACCGCCGGCCTCGATGAAGGACGAACCCTGAAAGAGAAGGGACGACATACAGCGGACGTCGAGGTGAACCCCGATGCAGGGCGAACCCCAAGCCGCCAACGCCGTCCACGATGAAGGGCGAACCCTGAGAGAGAGGGTATCGCGGCGGTGAGAGACGAGCTCTGAATCTCCAACAGCAGAGCAGAGACTTACTTTATACTCTGTGCGGTGGGCAGTCACGAGACTGTCAGCCGCGGTATGTTTATTCACAATAAACAAGATCGTCGCCCTAGACTCGATCAGAGCCGCTCGGCCTCGGCGCTACGATCGGCTGGACACCGCGCCTGCCATACCTCAGACTGCACGCTCTGAGTCCTGACCTTCTCACCGGTGTAGACTGCAGATATTCAATCATTTTCGAAGCATGGTATGCGTTTTATTTCTTATATTCCACTTTGCTCTCGTGCTCGCTGTTGCCTGCAGACTGGACGAGAGACGATATGGCGCCGTTAGCCGCGATCAGCTTTGTGGCGTTTGATCGAAGCCCGACCGAGCCAATCTCACCAAATCGGGACCGTGCTCCAGCTCTCGTTTCAAGATCCCCGGGCACATCCAACGAGTGTGCGATTTCTTGCCCTGTGTCCTTCAATGCATCAAGTACGAGGAACTCGACGCTAGTACCTGCAGCTCGTGCCGTCTGAGCGGGCAGGTCCAGATCTCCGCACGATTTGGGTGAACATCACGAAGCGGGTGCAGAAACGTCGGACCGAGTATGGCATCTTTGACAGGCCATCGAAGAG
>JAKOGH010000913.1:0-19963 GCA_024811115.1 Terana coerulea
GGTCTAGGGCGGTCTGTTCTGCGGACAAGCGCTGACCTTCGCAAGCATCGTAGTGACATATCCTTCCAACCACCACGGCGCCGGCGCCTCCCGCCCACCATAAACGCGAACGACCACGGCGCCCTCCTTGGGGTGGATTTCGGCACATCGAAAGAAGGACCATCCCAGGTGGGAGTTGTTGAGGAAGGAGCTCGATGAGCGACCTCGCACTAGCTCCATTGGGGATGACACGGAGAAGGGAGGACACTGCTTCCTGGCAGGCTTTCCGATACTTCCGGAACCTAGACTGGTCGGACAGGGATAGCGGCGGTCCAGCACACGCGAAACGCTTCCTGTCCATGTAGTCGAAGACGAGTTCCTCGTCGTAGGAAGAGGTAAACGTAGCTTGAGAGACACTTGAGCGAGCCCTTTCCAGCCGGCGTTGCAAGCGATGGCATAGGTGAGCATCGGATCTTTCTTCGCGAACGCGTAGAGCTGTGGCATGGCTCTGGGGAACAGGCGTCTCATCCCGAGGTCGGCCATGTGGCACAGGACGTGCGTCGCGCATGGAGATCAGGAAAAACTGGGTCCATAGCGTTGGGGTGCATGAAGAGGACGGATGAGACGCAGGATATGCGTCGGGATCCCGGTTTCGATGACAGGGCAAGGGATACTCTTGCGGTCTGGGGACGGTGGGAGAAAGAGCGGCTGGTGGTTCTTCAAGCAGATGTTTCCATACCGCAGAGCCCTCGGCAGCGACGTGGTGGCGTACATAGAAGTCGGTATTGTCAATGCTGCGGAGGATCACGTCTCCGTTGCTGATACCAAACGGCTCCGGTGCAGGCTTAGTCTGCGGCGTGCGGCGAGTCACAGTGGATGAAGACGAGGCTATAGGACGTATTTGGTGATTCTCCTCGTTCTCCCTGGGGCGCTTGAGCGAGGGCGGGGGTACGGCCAGTTGAGAGGCGGTGGAAGACGAAGGTGGGCGGGGCGGGTCCGTAGAACGGGAAGACATGCTGCCCAGATTCGAAAGTCCAAGAAACGAGCGCTTTGAGTGCAAGAGGGTACGCAGAGGCAGGATGAGATCAGTTGAGACGGTCCGAGAGATGGCACTGAGCGCGACGAGGAGGGAAAGGAGGGAGCGGGTGAGAAAGATGCGAGCTGGAGCGTCGGTCTGCGTCTCGGGATATATACCCCCAGCCATGACGGGGACGCGTCTTCGACAGATGTGAGGGCTGCATCGCCGGCCGGGGCACCACCGAGCACGCCGGCTGTCACATCATCTCCATTTTCGGTCGAGGCTAGACATGCCAGACAGCATCCGCACCTGTCGCAGATATTTCGTGGTTAGTGGTCAACTAGCAACTTAAGGCGTTCACACACCTAGAACACGGCAGATACAGGTGGTTTGCACTTGATAGAGCGAGGGAGAGGCAGCGGTCCGCGGCAGGGGAGAGCGGCGGCCTTGGAGTCAGAGTCGGAAGCAGAGATCGACACGGAAGCAAATCGGAGGCCGCAAGCGGGTATCAGACTCGGATCAAACGCCACAAAGCTCTGGTGTTTAGCTTAAACCCTGGCCTGTGCATCCTTGCGCAGATAGTCGAGCGCGACGCAACGCCGCAAAATGAATATGTGAGGAGTCCCATTAGCAGTATATTATGTGCAAGTGCAGCAGAAGGAGGCTGTCCCGTTGCGCCGGGCGCACCGACTCGGATAAGCGCCTACGCCGGGCGCAGAAGCTCCCGCTGAGCGATCGGATCGGGGCTAGCGCCTCGGTCATGCTTGTTGATTCCGAATAAACAGACCGCGACCAAGTCCCGTGCAGGGTCAGCCTCCAAAGATATATAAGCTAGGCCATTCTGGCTTGGAACAGACCAGAGCTTGCTCTCCTCCCCTCCGTGACACCCCTTCCATACCCACCTACCGTTTATCGAGGCTCTCCTCACCTTCCCTCCCTCTGTTCGTCGAGGCTCTCTTGTACACCCATCTACCGTTTATCGAGGCTCTCCTCGCCCTTCCCTCCCTCTGTTCGCCGAGACTCTGCTTGTACACCCACCTACCGTTTATCGAGGCTCTCCTCACCTTCCCTCCCTCTGTTCGCCGAGACTCTCTTTGTACACCCACCTACCGTTTATTGAGGCTCTCCTCACCTCCCCTCCCTCTGTTCGTCCAGACTCTTTGTACACCCATCTACCGTTTATCGAGGCTCTCCTCACCTTCCTCCCTCTGTTCGTCGAGACTCTTTGTACTCCCACCTACCGTTTATCGAGGCTCTCCTCACATCTCTCCTCCTGTTTGTCGAGACTCTCCATGTACACCCACCTACCGTTTACTGAGGCTCTCCTCATATACCCTCCCTCATCGTTTCGTGGCGGCTGTGGTTAGGTAGCTTGCATGTCGACTGTTACAAATGTATTCTCGATGGGGGACGGCCGCCTGTGGTCGTCCTGGCACGGACCTCTACGCGGTCATTGAGACAAGTACTTCTCGAGGACGACCCTCGAGGACGAAACTAACTCGTGCCAAAGCTCCGATGTCCTTCTATAGTTTGCAACAATATAATTTGATTGTATTCGCCAGCTCCTTTCCACACACTGTCAGCCGTGTTCGTCTCAAATGGGCCTCGGGTCGTATTTACCTGGCTTTTCTCTCGTGTTTCAATATCACAGTCCGCCGCGAGCCGAAGACAGTAATTGTAAGCTGAGGCAATGCTAGGCCATGCCAGGTCGTCCGACTGGCAGCCCATCGCAGGAGAGCTTCGCGAATGTAAAGAGGCAAGTATAGTGTCGGCCAGTCTGGGTCTCCATTGCCGTGCTCTTAGGTCACTGAACAACTTGCTGTGTGAGAAGGATCAGTACTCTTAGCCCGACAATATGGCAACAAGCGGCAGACGTACGTTATATCCCGAGAACTACTAGCAACCAAGTACAATTGTCTTGGATGGTCGTGTTGCGCGTCGACCAAGCGCCAGCCTCCGCGGGAATGGTGCCCTTCTTCGACTTAACGATAGAGGCACATATAAAGCATGCAATATGCGCATTTATTTCCATGGAGTAGCATACATTAAAATACACGACGGTATAACCTAAAAGAATCTTCAATTCGGCTAAGAAATCGGAAACGACCTCGTGAGGACGCACCTTAATCTGGTACAAGCATGCACATAAACCTCAAGCAGCTGCGGGTATATTTGCTGGAGCAAAGTGCCGGAACAATACGTGGATACGAGGCTCACTTGCAGCAGGCACGCTCGTCCGTCCCGACTCCCTGCTGAGAGGGATATCAGTTTCCGGTATGGGCATACCACCGAAAAAGATGCGTTACGTGATGGTATGGACTTTAATCCTTCGTGTTCTTGCATTATGATGTCGATGGAAGAGAAGGGCACTGGGACCTCAACAGGACCTTGTCGGACGCAAAGCGAGAGAAATAATTACGGCCGAGAGCAAGTCGTGACGATTGGCGCTAATAACATCCGGCTCTTGGGTCCCCTTCCCTCCATGTCGAGTTCCTGAATCGCTGGCGATGACCCGGACCATTTCTCAAATGAGCCAGCACTTGCGTCTGGGACTGTACGACATTCCTCGGGCAGTACTCCAGTCGTCCAAATCACGTACTTTCTGAGCTTGTCTCCTCTCCTCGTCCCAAGTGCTGAACTAGTCCTGGCTTCCTACATCACGGCAAGACACCCCTTGGCTTTCCCTCTCGATGCCTCCAGTTCAACGACGCTCTCCTTAGGCACGCCCGCCACTGAGTCAGTACTGGTCTCGCAACCTCGGTCGACGCTGGAGCCGTCCTGAGTCGGTCTATCCACGTACGCGGCGATATTGGTGCTCGTTGCACGTCAAGCCGAAGGATCTTGTGCTGTCGCGGGTAGATGCAGGCGCATGACCATGGAAATGTGCTGAAGCGTATGTTGAGATGGCAGAGGTTACGTGGGAGCCTGCCACAGGCGATATTTGGGGCCTGCATGTTAGGTGCGTGGGCTGAATCATATATAGTCGACCAATACTCACCTTATGACTGCCGCTATTGCATGCAGACTGTCACGACATTGTGCACTAGCTACAGAAGTTTTCAGTATCGAAGGTTATCTCTTGAATGCCGTCTCGTCGCTCCCCCACGCCACCTTGGCAACATCATTTGTGGACATGCCTCCTGCAGCCTATGCTCCGGAACAGTGTACGTACAGGTCTCAGGTCTCTACAAACTACGCGTACTCTTGCTAAGGCTCCTTGGGTAGTTAACGGTGTCACCAGGTCCAGATCCGCTGGCACTGCGGAGCACATCAGAAAGCACATGTATGCGCGGTGCATGCGTGCAGCACGCCTCCTTCGCTCACTGCGGCACACTGTGCATGTAGCGCACCTCGACGAAACCGTCCTGCACACGCCATGCACGTCCTGTGTTGGCCGCCGCGAAGGCAAGAGTGGTACCAAACAGCCGTCTTGTGGCTGCTGGGCGACGTGCTTGCGTTCTAGTGCGTCCCGGCTGCAGGTTGTCGATCCACGACGAGGTTGCGATCTACGCAACCCAATCGGTGAAGGCCGCGGTGGCACCGCGCATCCTGGCGCACCTCAAGTTAATGCTTCTGAATGCACCGTCGACATCTCGCTCGCCGCCGTACATCTCCCTGGGACGCCCGCCCGTTCACGCCGCTTTTCGGCTGTCGCTCATTGCACGTTGGACGCCGGACGCCGATGCGTCGTGTCTGTGCGGTGTGTGTCGCTGCGTCAGCGACGAGAATAATGCAGTCTTTGGGAGGCGATGTACCTTTCGGTGGGGCCCGCCGGCCATGAAGAGAACATCGAGATCCAGTACGAGGGACAAGGTCGGCGCCAGAGCGGGCTTGCGGCTGCATCCTGCAGACGTGGTGGCTCCGTACGGTGTCGCAGTCTCTAGACTTGGCCGTCATGATGGAGTCGACGCACGCCAGCCTGGCGACTCGTCGAGCGCAGACGGCGACGGCATTTCGCGACGGCACTCGCGTCATCGTTCTGAGGCATGCACACGTAACTTCAACGTGCAGCCGGTGAAGTCTTACATCTTTTTAGTGTTGCTGTCACTCGCCATCGACAGGCTCAAAATTACCCTGGCGTCGCCTTTACCGAGGTGTTATTCCCCGTCCAGCATACAAGAGTTCAGCGAGTGTATAGCCGTACTTGGGGCGGTGGAGGTTCATTCAAGCTATGTAAGACCTGCCCATGGAGAACCTCGAGCCGTCTGATCTGCGTTGCAAGTATATACCTGCCTCACGGTGTGTTTATCGGCTAATAATTATTCAGATCCACACCGCGAACACTACGTCCGGCCGTGAACCTCTATGTCGCTAGCCCGAAGAATCTGTAGCTGCGCGTAGCCGCCAAAGATGAATGGCGCACGCCGAGGCAGAAGCACTACATCGTAGGCACGTCTTCATATCAGACGTTTTGTACCACCAATGCTTGTAATCAATATTTACGGGCCCTCTCCCGTCACCATACATGTGCTGGCGACCAGCAGCGTTATCTCTAGCCGCATTCTGCGGGCACTACGAGGGTATGGAATACCTTTGATATCCGCAAACAGCTCCTCCAACAGCCTCCTTGAGGTGAGTTTGATATTGCAATTTCTCAATCGTGCTGGTCTTCATCCTTCCCGCCAGGCTGTTTGTACGTTCGGTGGGCCAAATATCTCCGGTGGGGAGACGACTGTAGGAGGCGACGGTGCATCCACTGCCGGTTGTCCGCCATCTATACTTGCCACTATCTCTCCAGCTTACCACAATGTGCAGAATGCTCATTGCTGGACTACCGGTCCACCGTTCAGAATGTACCCTTTCAAGACGAGTTACTGTGCTCATTTTGTGTATGCTTTGTTTACGAGGAGCCGTCTCGTACGGCGAGCTACGCACGGTACATGGTTCTCAGATCGCATGGGTACCGCAAAGACGGGATGAAGTAGGATGATGCGGACTTGTCGACCGTGACGGGCCTCGAGATCTCGGAGAAGTCCAGCCGTGTGACTGAATGCTTCGCTAAGTCACCCGCAAGCCTCAACATGACGCAAGTCCTGCTTGCTAGGAATGTGGTGGATTCAGAATAACCGTGCTACATACTGCATGCATCTTCTTTTCACCACTTACGCCGACTTCTCATATGGGCCCAGGGTCGGCTAGAGGGTGGTAGTGGAACATTCGAGCCGCGAGTTCCGAAAGCTACAACACCGAAGACGATATCCTTAGCTCGGCGCGCGAGACGGTTACCTTGTTGGCCCACTGACCGCGTCTCGAACAGGGACCGTTCGGCGGCATCAAGCGTGAAGTATCATGCAGCGGCCAAAAACCTCGGGGCCTGCGTAAATCGTAGGCGAGGCTCAGGACTACTCCTTTCGTCTCTTGGACACCACTTCCCTCTCCACTACGTAATTTCTGGTCTTGTACACCCATAGGTATTGCACACACTTTCCTGACCATTGTTCGAGCGCGATCTACATGTCAGCGATTAAGATACACACTATGTTTCCAGGTCATGTGGCCAGTCTCCAGCAGATAGTCCAAGCCGTACTTGAGCGTGTCTTCGGCGCGCTGTGCTTGGTGGCCTGGCTGGTGCCCTGTTTTAAGTGAGTGGTGGGTGAACGGCTTCGAAGTAGATGCAATTCGAATACTCACGATAGGCGTCAGAGGCGACCCATAGCCCGTGGCTGACATCCATTAGGCTGTGTTGGATTGTATATATTGGGCTGTCATGATACGCAGAGCTTGTCCAGGAGTACAGACTGAAAGGAGATGTCAGCGAACGCTGTTCCAAAAGCGCGAGAACAACGTACTAGTTACTCGACAAAGCATTGAATGCTGTGCGCGCATGGAACAACCCACTCCCACCGAACAGGAACCTGTACCGGCACAATCAGTGCATGTGCAGTCAGCTGAGAAGAACAAACGCACTTGCTCAATCGCCTTGTCGATCGCCACAGTCAACGCGTGGTTGAGTTTCACGGGCAGAGATACCCGCGACCGCTACGGACTTCCTGGAGTAACTCTATGCACACCGAAAGAACGCCCACTGGCGCGCAGCACCGAAGAAGAGGAGGAAGACAGTCGAGTCTGCGACGACCGCGAAAAGATGCCACAGATGTGCAAGACTCTCTGTACCTACAGAACCTCCAGTGGTCTGCCGCGTTGAGAGGTGGTCCAGCGTAGGCGAGACGGTCCTTGAGGGTGTGGTGGAACAGCGCCTCATCCGTGAAGGGACCGCTCGGAGTGGACTTGGGAGCGGCTTGAGTGAGCTCTTTCCAGCCGGCAGCGCAGCCAATAGTAAAGGCGGAGGTCGGACTCGATGCTGTGTCGCAAACACAAGGAGCTGTTTTCTTGTCGCAGAGAATATGACGGACCTCTCCAGAGCAGCCTATTTCTGCAGAACCTTCGTGGCGTATGTATAACAGGGTAGGGGACAGCGCTAGCACATCGGAGTGCATGCAGATGTCAACGACAAAGCGAGGACGCCAGCAAGCCCGGAGCGATAGGTGGAATGGCGGAGGGTCTCAAGGGCGTGGGACGATTGAGTTTGGTCTTAAAGGAGGCGATTCGAAACGTGGGAGGATAGGGAGGCGAGTTGGCCATGAACACAGAAATCCGCATGGTCGAAACCCCGAAAGGTAGTTCGCCTCTGTTGGAACCAAACGACTCCGGCGCAGGCTTGCTCATAGGCAAAGTCGGGGGCGTCACGGAAAAGGGTCTTCGGGCGGTTGGCAACGCGTGGTCGTTCGGCTGAGGGATGGTCATGCACAGGATCTGAGGGGAGTGCGAGCTCTCGAGACGCGGCAGAGGACGACAATGCGCAGCGCGGATACTTCATGCGTTCAGGCATGACGCCAAGATGCAGAGTTTTGGTGCACAAAAGCTGGAATAGGTATGAAGAGTACGGGGAGGGGAAACCAGGTCAGTCAATAACGTGAGGGGGAGGGGGTACGTTGACAAAAAGCGACCTTAGGAGAGGCAGAGTTGAAAGGTGGGGATTGCGGGTATGTTCGTGTCCGAAAGCGCTTGAGCGTCGAACTGTTTGCTGGGCGGAGAACCCGGGGTTTACAGTTCCGATCACTGGCAGTTCGCGGCGCAGCGGCGGCGCGCGCTGCACGGCGACGAGGACGAGAAGCTCGGCGTCGGCGAGGGCGGGACCTCAGGTCTCCAGACTTAGCATGTCGATCTGTGCTCAGGATTTGTGCTCGATGTGTGGTATTGGGCTGACGGTGTTCTACGTGTGATCAACGTTGCCAGGGAATAAACTTGCGATGTAGACCTACAGACGGCACAAAGTTAGCGACCGGCTGGGAATCCGAGTCGTTAGAGCAGACACGAAGCTGAGAGCCAACCCAACGCGCCAGCTATCCCCGATCGATGATTCCTCCCATTATCCTTGGCAAACGCATGATGCTGTGACGGTGGCACGTCTCCATAATCCACATCGCTCGAAGCTTTAGACAGAAAGTATTACTCACCGTGATTTGCCGTACAATTACTACCGTTGGGTTGCGGAGGGCTATGTTGTGGTCGCCGTGTACAGAGTCAGGACCGTCCGCGATAGGTAACGTCGTCGGGAGCAACGGAGACTGAACCCAAACTCACCGCTGCCTCGGCCAAGTTTTGAACTGTACACATTGCTATTCCACAGCAATGGCGTCATGAGCATCGACGTATAAGCATGCATGAGTGCAGCTGGCGCACCTGAGGCCCAAATTCTTGCGACTGTCCTCAGCCTAAACCAGATACAGACACTAAAAACTCCCATACGGCCATGTCTCCATCTCAAATCGCCCACAGCAGCCCTTTCTTGCTGCGGTCATCTCAGAGCCTAAGCACAGCCGTCCGCGCGAGGTCGCCAGAGGTAGACTGCCAGTCGACGTTGCTATTAATCACGACTTGAGTGGTGCCCGAGGAATGTCGTATAGTCCACGACGCAAGTGGTAGCGCGCTTGAGAGACAGTCCGGAGCCACTGGCAGCGATTCAGGAACTGGACATGGAGGAAGGGAACAAGGGCCGGATGGCATTGGCGCCCATCTTCGCGACTTGCTCTCGACCGTAATTATCTCTCCCGCCTCGCGTCTGACGAGGTCCCAGTACTTCTCTCTTTCATCGTCATCACAATATAAGAGCACTCGGGAGCAAAAGGCATGTCGTGAGTGTAAAGCATGTTTTCAGTGGTGTGTCGCAACAGTCGGAGGCTGATTTTTCTCCTTCTGAGCAGGGACCGTGACTGCCGCGGCGGGCGAGCGTACCTCGCATCCGCGAATTGTTCCGAATATTGCTCCATCGGATATATGTGCAGATGATTGAAGTATATGCACGTGTGCGTACTCGAAGGTGCGTCTTCACACAGCCAGTTACTATTTCTCAGCAGAATTGAAATTCTTTTCAGGTTATACCGTGGCGTGCCTCAACGTATGCTATCCCACGGACGTAAGATGCGCATATTGCACGATTCCTGTCTCTGTCGCTCAGTCGAAGAAGAGCAGCCTCCCACGCTGGCAGGTACTTGGTCAGCTCACAATACAACCATCCAAGAGAGGTGTACTTAGCTGCTAATCGGTCTGCGGATATAACGTACGCCTGCCACTTGTTGCTATTGTCACGCTGAGAGGACTGACTTTTTCTTTCTGACAGCAACTCTCCACTGGTCAGGGAACCGAGAGCGCAATGATAGAGACGCAGACTGGCCGACGCCAATACTTGCCTCTTCACGAAGCTCTCGTGCTATGGGCTGCGGGATGAGTCAGTTGAACTGGCTGGCCTTAGCATTGCCTCGACTTCCAATGACTGTGTTTGGCCCCTGGCGAGGAATCATAATGTCGGAACGCGAGAGAGAACTAGGGTAAATACAACCTAACGGTCGTTTGAGAAGGACACGGCTCACGAGAATTGTGGAAAGGAGCTGGCGAATATGAGCAAGATCTATTTTTGCATTGCAAGCTATGGAAGTACACTGGAGCTTTGGCACAAGTTAGTTTCGTCCTCGGGGGTCGGACCCGAAGAGTACTTGTCCCGGCGACCGCGAAGAGGTCGTGCCAGGGCAGCGACAAGTGGCCGCCCTCCGCCGAGAATACATTGGAGCGAGGACAATAGGCGGAGTATCTACAGAGACCGGGCTACGACCACACACGGGGCGTCCCCCGCAGTGACACACACTGGAACCTTGACAAGAAAGCAGGACGGCGAGGGCGAACCCTGAGAGAAAAAGACTGGACAGTGATGGACGACAAGGCGAACCTTGACGCAGGGCGAACCCCAGACCGCCACCGCCAGCCTGAATGAAGGGCGAACCCTGAGAGAGAGGAAGTGGGATACAGCGGACGCCAGGGCGAACCCCGACGCAGGGCGAACCCCTAAACCGCCAACGCCGACCTCGATACAGGGCGAACCCTGAAAGAGAAGGGCTGGTAAATGGTGGACGCCGAGGCGAACCCCGACGCAGGGCGAACCCCAGACCACCATCGCCAACCTCGATAAAGGGCGAACCCCAGAACAGAATTAGTGGCGTATAGCGGACGCCAGGGCGAACCCCGACGCAGGGCAAACCCCAAGCCGCCGACACCACCGTTGACGAAGGGCGAACCCTGAGAAGAAATAACTGGCGTTGAATGATGGACGTCAAGGCGAACCTCGACGCAGGGCGAACCCCAGACCACCACCGCCGGCCTCGATGAAGGACGAACCCTGAAAGAGAAGGGACGACATACAGCGGACGTCGAGGTGAACCCCGATGCAGGGCGAACCCCAAGCCGCCAACGCCGTCCACGATGAAGGGCGAACCCTGAGAGAGAGGGGGGTATCGCGGCGGTGAGAGACGAGCTCTGAATCTCCAACAGCAGAGCAGAGACTTACTTTATACTCTGTGCGGTGGGCAGTCACGAGACTGTCAGCCGCGGTATGTTTATTCACAATAAACAAGATCGTCGCCCTAGACTCGATCAGAGCCGCTCGGCCTCGGCGCTACGATCGGCTGGACACCGCGCCTGCCATACCTCAGACTGCACGCTCTGAGTCCTGACCTTCTCACCGGTGTAGACTGCAGATATTCAATCATTTTCGGAAGCATGGTATGCGTTTTATTTCTTATATTCCACTTTGCTCTCGTGCTCGCTGTTGCCTGCAGACTGGACGAGAGACGATATGGCGCCGTTAGCCGCGATCAGCTTTGTGGCGTTTGATCCGAAGCCCGACCGAGCCAATCTCACCAAATCGGGACCGTGCTCCAGCTCTCGTTTCAAGATCCCCGGGCACATCCAACGAGTGTGCGATTTCTTGCTTGCCCTGTGTCCTTCAATGCATCAAGTACGAGGAACTCGACGCTAGTACCTGCAGCTCGTGCCGTCTGAGCGGGCAGGTCCAGATCTCCGCACGATTTGGGTGAACATCACGAAGCGGGTGCAGAAACGTCGGACCGAGTATGGCATCTTTGACAGGCCATCGAAGAGCTTCCTCGGCATCTTTGCTAGCTTGCTGCCTGTCATCGCCGGCTTGCAGGTCTTATATACCCTGACCTGGCGGGGCTCGGACGACCGGCATCTTGTCTTCTCCCCGTCTTTCTCTCGTCGTCTCTGCACTCGGTGGACAGCGCAACCTCATCTGCGGCCGGCTCCGCACTCGCAACGACCTCTTCTTCCAGGGCTTCCCTCAGTACATCTGCCATGGCTACCAAGGCGCGCACTCCCATGGCGACCATCCCATGTCCGAACAACAGCATTCCCATGCCTCCTGCGAAACGGAGGTGCACCTCTATGAAGCACGATGTATCTCTGGGCAGCTCTGTGTTATCCTCTGCAACCGCCACCTCCTCGTCGACTTCACCCGTTCCTCCCGTCGCGCGAATGGCTCCTGCTCCCTTCGACTCCTTCCACGGAGATGCTGTTCTCATCACATCGGACGGCGTGAGATACCCCGTTCTCCTCCAGGCCCTCTCCGTGACCTCGCCGCATTGGGCGAAACTCCTGCACCCCGACGAGGATCTGCCCCTTTCCCCGGCCCTTTTAGGTTCCCAGCAGCTCCTCACGTCCAGCACTACAACCCGCGAGTTTCGTTTGCGGATATCTTCCTCGGTCCTTCGCCACCTCCTTCCGTTCATACATCCCAGGAACAGCGTCACCCCGGTCCTGAAGAATGCTGCGCACGCCACCGCCGTATGTGTCCAACTCACGCTCCTCAAGATGCCGGAAACACTCTCCGTCGTCGCACAGCAGATGGCCGCGTTTGCGAAGACCGAGCCGTGGAAGACGTATGCGATTGCAATCCACGGGGGCTGGCGGGAGATGTCGACACTCGTTCTTCGTACGACCCTCGTCTGGCAATTCAACGTGAACGACTTGATCGAGTATACGCAAACTCCCATGTGGAACAGAGGCCCTTCCGTGGGAGTTATAGAATGCCTCAGCCTCCATCGCTATCGCCAGGACTGCTCGGCCGCCGCAGCCACTGTGATCCACATATCTGTTAGCCATCGTCAAGGGTTTCCGCAGACCACCGTCACCTTCTCGTCCGTGTGCCGCGTCTACTGGAGAATGTTTGTCTGCGCCAAGGAGCACCCGCAACCGGGTTCGGTGATTGTCAAGGTTACGGGTAGTGACTTTAAAGCGACGGCGCCTCCCTGGTTCGCGACGTATGTGCGCAAGCTCCTCGACACGCTGCGATTCCGCCCCATCGGCGACACTCTGACTGGCCAGGCTATCTTCGCGGAGCTTCCCATCGCAGAAACCAAGGCTCACTGCGCCACTTGCGCTAAGGACGTCGTCAAGGACCTCATTAGCTTGAACAAGACTGTCGCCCAGGCGGTCAACAAAGCGGTCGATAAGGTGCGTCCTTCGCTTCTCCCTCCACATTGCGCGGCTAACGCAAGTCGTGTAGATCCAGGTCGACTGGCGTTTCATCGAATCAGACCAGTACCAGATTGATTGGTTCCTTAACAACGAGGTGTGTATACTGGCTGCTTGACCTGTCGTATCGCTCGCTGATGTTCCTCCTTAGCTCTGATCCATAGTTCACTTGAACGGAGAAGTCGCTACAACATCAAACCTATCCCACATTATTCCATTCCTTGTCGCTTCTGTCCTTTTGACATGTAATCTAGTTTTGTTGTATAATCCGTAGCTTCCCAATCTCAATAATCTCGTACACACTTGATAATTTCTATACTTCAGCTCTGAATCGTCCGTCGCCTGTTACACTGCAGCCCTCCTCACACAGTACTCCTCGTGCCGCGTTGTGGCTAGCCAAATTTGAAGCTGCAGGCCCGGCGAACGCACCACCAGCGCGATGTTGGTGAACACAGGGTACTGATATCGGTCCCAGAGAACACGACCTCAGTCGTGCCGGCGCTGCCGGCGTACAATATCGCCGAAGACCTCACGAGTCGGCACCAATTCCGCTCGCTGCCGGAGAGACTTGTGACACATCATAATCTCTATGCTTGAGCTGGGCTCTGCTTCGTTCGCTGCCTGTTACACAGCCCTCCTCACATAACACTCCTCACGCAGTGTTATGGCGAACTGAGTTTTGAAGCTTCAGGCACGGCGAACGCACTACCAGAGTGATGTTGGTGAATACAGGGGTACTAATATCCGTCCCGGGGAGCACGACCTCAGTCGCGCCAGCGCGGCTCGCGTACAATATTGCCAAAGAGCTCATGAGTTGACACCAATTCTGCTCGCTGCTGGACAGACTCGCGGCCGCATCTAGAACACGAGGTTAAGTTCAAAAGCAGTGCAGCAGAGTCCACGGCGACGTACAGTGAAGAGCTGCGCGAGTTGATCTGCAGGCTATACTATATGCGCGGGCGACACAAGTACGGGATGCAGCGCGGTCCTTGTGCACTTCCTGGATTGAAGCGTGGCGGTGGACCGCACCCCACGAGAACGCACACACGGTGGACGTGCAGAGTATCGTCGCCCGCCGCACGCGCGGTGCCCTGCAGAGGCATGCGCAACCGAAATTGGAAGCCGAGTTCAGTTGAAGGCGTAGTATTGGTATCGACGGCCATAGTATAAGCTTTGGCCGTTTCCATCAGCGTTGGCAGCGCAATTTTAATAGAGATTCGGCTGAAAATGGCGCAGCCGTTCAGCGGCGGCGGCGGCAGCATGACCGTGAGACGCATGGTGCGCGTGGCGCAGGTATCTTCAGTACCAACGAGTGGGAGCATGGCGCGAACGACGGGCATGTGACCGTCGTGCAGTAGGTCAAGCGTGTACAGAAGGCATCGCGATAACGCTGCCGAGGTCGTACGAGCTCGTCTTCTTGAGAAGTTCGAATGCCCACTTCGAGAGTGCAAATAGGTTCGCCGTACGGGTGCCGCCGTCTCCGTGTTGTCCGACGCAAACAGGCTGGCAGCGCTGCTCCCGTGTATAACGAGCGTGAATGCCGCCACGAAGAGAGGCTCAGCGTCAAGTTCAGCGGCACAAGGTTCTGGCGCAAGGTCGTCTTCGTCTCCGTCCCCAGGATGTTGTGCACGAGCTTCCTCTTCGCCCACAGCTCCGCCCCCGCCCTATGCAAATGTCGCCTCGACGGGCTGCTCAAAGTGATCCACGTTCAAAGTGCACGGTCACGGGTGCATCGCAGGCGTCTGGGATGATCCTTACAAGCATCACTGGCGAATGGAAAGGAAAGATGAGGAGGTGTTGTAGTACTTTACGCATTGCTAGCGAGATGTCTGGATTCGACGACGGTGGAGTGGCATGGAGTTAGGCTGGAGAACGTCTATCTCGAGCCTCCCTGCGCGTTCGGTATATGCTGGTCCCCTTGGCCATTAGCGTTCGTGGCAGCCATAGCCCAGCATTGCCTGACTAGAGGGATCTCCGAGAAGAGTCATCCGGATTAAGTGCAGGAATTGGTGTTCCTTCCATGTTGCTACGTGCAGATGTCAACGCCAGAGAAAGCGCTTGGATGGGCGGTCATGCCTACCAGCTCAACCCGATGCAACGCACTGCAATAGAATGCCCTCAGCGCGTTCTTCGACACCGCCATTCCTGGAGCCCAGTACGAGTCCAACCTCTGTCCTGGGGTGGAGAAGCGTCTCCCGATACGACGGAATACGCCTGCTGTCGCATGGCAGTCACTGTTAGAATGTCTGGAACAGATGTTGCCCTGCTTGGAAGGTGTGGGCTAGAAACCATACGCGTAATGGAAGATGTTTGAATGGACGCTCTCGCAAGTACTGTCCGGTATTTTGCAGAGCAAGACCATGCGCCAGCTTTGTAACGTCGACGGTGCCTGCTCACACAGGGCTGCGAAACCATGTCAGCACACGCACCAGACGGATGTCAAGGTACATACCCAATGTCTACTTGCTGATCATTGTCAATCCACGATACGGAAGCGGTGATCTGCTAGAAACGCAAGCTTGGATCATGTCCTTCAGGGCGTTGGCTTCCTAACAGCGCGAGACCGCTTATTGTTATGAAATGCCGGCCAACTATGTGCCCCCTTTGCATTCTATGAACATGAGCAACAAACACCAAAGGTTGCATTGCCAGCACGTACCGTAGGTCATGGAGGTGGTGCACTGAATTGACCGATCTTCAGGTTGGGTGCCATAGCGGCGTGAAGGGTGGGGAAGAAAACTCGGTTTTCTGACGGGGATCATGCATAGGCAGCTCGTATAAGGGGCGTAGTGGACGCATGGTCGACTGTACCGTATACGAGACGATTTGCTGAATTGGTCTTGGCAATGTCTTCTGGGGACAACCGAGGCTTGTTTCAGGTCACCACAATATTCAGTGAGCCTATGTGTCAAATATCTGCAATGATATCGTCGTAAGAGTTACTGGATTAGCACGCAGCAATCTAGTCGACGCACCTGAGCCCGAAGGTCTCAAAACGTTCGCCTCATGACCTCAACCCATACTAGAAATCGCCCATATATACCAAATCTCTCTTCTGTAGCTAGCTTCGTCCTTCCATAGCATAACGCATGGTATTCTTGGGCTGTTCATGCTGAAGCCGTAGACATAGCCGTCCCGCGCGAGGATACCAGTATTTATCTGCCAGTCGAAATTGCTGATGGTCCCGACTCGAGCGCGGATCGAAGAATGTCATTCAGGCATAAACGTAAGTGTTGGCGTCATCGAGAAGGAATGCAGAGTCAAGACACAGAGATACGCGAAGTCGACATTTGGTCGACGTGGAGGGAGGAAGCAAGGGAACCAGGTCCTTAGCGCTTAGTGCTAGCACGCGTCGCCATGACTTGCTCTCGACCTTAATGACCTCTCCTACTTCATATCCTTGACAGGGTCGTAGCACCTTTCTTTTCTAGTGCTGGAATAGGCTAAAGGCACGAAGTAGACATTATGGCGTAAGCGTAAGGCAAGTTTCTCTGCGATTTGCCGCACTATGGTGGACACTGACTTCTCTCAAGGACAGACGAGCACGTCCGCGGCAAGCGAGCCTCCAATTTGCTCATTGCTCACGGCACCTTCCCTAGCAAAGACAGGTACGGCTGCTTAGCATGGGTGCGTGTACTTGTACCTGTAGGTGTGTCTCCACGTAGCTCCTTATGATATCGCTAACCCAGAAGTTTTCTCAGAACAGACCGCATATCTGAATATATGCTGTTTCTCAATACATATGTCTATTGCAAGACTCACGCCGTGTCCGTTGCGTGAAGACACAAAATTTTCTCCTGAAGGCAAGGGCCCTGTTAGCATGCAATACAACCGTTAGAGGGGCTGTGCTAGTTGAACTGTTAATATATGCTTCAGGTAAGTCTGTTGCCGGGCGTTGTCATGATAAGAGCACTAACTTTTATCCTACAGTAACATGTCAATGAGACAATTAGGTACGCACGGATAAATATACGGAGTTACCGATGTTGATACTTACTCGTTCTGCAAAGCTCCAGTGCAGTAGCTTGCCAGATAAATGAGGGTAATTGACGGCGCCCGGCACTGCATCGTCTTCAAGACATGCATCATGAAGGGAAGGTGCACCACAACGGCGCGCTGCTTCGGGACGATCTTGGAGAGCCTCTGCAGGAGGAAGAGCCTCGCCCGTCCCGCGCGTACGTGCAAGGCATCCAAGCGGCCCGCCCTCGACATGCTCTGGCGTGAGCTCAACACGTTCATCCCGCTGTCTGCGATCTTCCTGAACACGCTGCTTGAGCACTGCGCTTGGCTTGGTGCGTATCTCGATCCTTGTGGAGATCTGAGGCGGCTGAGACTTACAAAGGTTTTCTGCAGGCGAAAAACCCAGAGGGCGTCGAGTAGGACAAAGTGCTCGCGTCAGGACGTCGAGGCCGTCAGCACGCTCTCGCAGTGCATCTTCTCCTACTTGAGACGCGCCTGCGCGACTTCTTGCTCCCGAACCTTATGTCGCTCAGCTGGGAGACCGAGACAACGCTGGGCCATAACTTCAGTCGCACGCACCTTCCGCCGACGCTCCAGCACTTCACGCTCGACATGGGCATGTGTAATTTGAAGATGAACGACTTTCTTGATGAGATGATGCGCCGGACGATGCTACACAGCAACTTGCCCGAGAACTTTGTGGACAAGGCGAAGGGCAATGGTCAGTTTGAGATGCTAGCGCTGCTCACGGTCAAGGCCGTACGTAGACGTTGACATGCTCACTACTGAAGAACCTCGCGCTTGACCTCATCGACTCATCGACACGCATGGTCGAGGGCTTTCTTAGTAGCATCTGGCCCGGCTCGGACGCGACGACGCCGAGCTCGATGGGTGCCGACAGTGGCACCTTCTCCGGCGAGGATGACGACAACAGCTTCTCTGCCGTGCGCAATGGCGTCGTCCAGGGCTCGCGGATCTCGAGCTGCCCAAGTCTGTGATCTTTCCCAGCTGAGCCTGTGTCCAGCCCCGGCACAAAAAGGCAGGTATGTACTAGCTCAAGCCTCGTCTTACTCGTCAAACGGATGACTGACACACTCTAATGAAAGACATTGTTGGTCATGAAAGTAGATATATTGCTCCAAGCTACATATGGACAAAGAAGCTTTGGCACAAGTTAGTTTCGTCCTCAGGGGTCGGACCCGAGGAGTACTTGTCTCGGCGACCGCGAAGAGGTCGTGCCAGGGCAGCAACAAGTGGCTGCCCTCCGCCGAGAATACATTGGAGCGAGGACAACAGAGTATCTACAGAGACCGGACTACGACCACACACGGGGCGTCCCCCGCAGTGACACACACTGGAACCTTGACAAGAAAGCAGGACGGCGAGGGCGAACCCTGAGAGAAAAAGACTGGACAGTGATGGACGATAAGGCGAACCTTGACGCAGGGCGAACCCCAGACCACCACCGCCAGCCTGAACGAAGGGCGAACCCTGAGAGAGGAAGTGGCATACAGCGAACCCCAACGCAGGGCGAACCCCTAAACCACCAACGCCGACCTCGATAAAGGGCGAACCCTGAAAGAAAAGGGCTGGTAAACGGTGGACGCCGAGGCGAACCCCGACGCAGGAGAACCCCAGACCACCACCACCAACCTCGATAAAGGGCGAACCCTGAGAGAAAAGGAACGGAGGATGGTGGACGCCGAGGCGAACCCCGACGCAGGGCGAACCCCAAGCCGCCAACGCCATCAACGATGAAGGGCGAACCCTGAGAGAGAGGGGAGGAAGGGGGGTATCGCGGCGGTGAGAGACAAGCTCTGGGTCTCCAACAGCAGAACAGAGGCTTACTTTATACTCTGTGCGGCGGGCAGTCACGAGACTGTCAGCCGCGGTATGTTTATTTGCAGTAAACAAGATCGTTGCCCTAGCCTCGATCAGAGCCCTTAGACCTCGGCGCTTCAATCGGCCGAACTCGGCATACGCCGGCTGCATCCTCCAACCTCCTCCCACCGACGCCGGGCTGCAGATACTTCCGCATGCACTAATGTGCGACGTCCATGTCTTATATCATGTTCACAATTATGCTAACTGTTGTCTCAAGGACAGTCAAGAGACGGGACGGGGCCGATAGCTCGGGCGAGCGTTGTGGCGTTTGATCCGCAGTCCGACGGAGCCAATCTCACCGCATCGGGATACAGCTCGTGCTTCGAACCCAAAGCGGCTACAATTCCGGTGAACACCATGGAGCGGGTGCGGAAACGTCGGACCGAGAGCGACATGCCCGAGTGCATCTTTCTAAAGTCATTGCCTGCCATCCCGATTCGCCGGTGGCCTTATAAGTATACCACGACCTGACGCGGTCTGTACCACCCCGCCTTGTTCTTTCCCCATCTATCACCTTCTCGACCTCTCCGTCGTACAGCGAAATCTCTCCAGCGTTCAGCATCTCCTTGGTGGCGATATCCTCTCTTCAGCCCCTCTTGCCCATACTGCAATGGTCTCCCGTGCCTCTGCTGTCTCTTTGGATCGTGCCTACCAACTGGCATTCCGTAACCCGGTGTCCTTGAAGAGGCCGCGCGAGCTCCTCAACGGCCCCGGCGGCTCATCCAGTATTGGTTCTACATCCTCCAAACCATTGCCGCCTTGGTTCGGTGGTGCGACAACCCTCGACGCCGTCTCTTCGCTGGTGCCTCCCCTTTCGACTCCTCTGGAGGCGACCTCGTTTTCCTTAGCTCTGACAAGGTCCCTTTTCCGGTCTTCTTCGACATCGTTTCCGCCTCCTCCACGAAGTGGGCCCAGAGCCTAGACGATCACAGCATCTTGAACCTACGCCCTCTTCCGTCTGCGCGACCCACCACTCAGCCACCCACTGTGCGGGTGCTTGAGATTCCCATCCATTCGACCATCTTGGGCGACATCCTTGCCTTTGTGCACCCGCATGTGCCAAATCCCGTCCTGGACGACCTTCCACACGCCATCCAGCTCTGCCGCACTCTCTCAGATCTCAACATGCCTCACGTGCTCTCCCATGTTGCACCGCAGGTTGTCAAACTCGCGTCCTTGTGCCCCTACCTCATCTTTGTCATCGCCGTCCGTGCCGGTTTGCGAGACATCGCTCGCCTCGTCCTTTGCAGCACCCTTGCCGAAGCATTCTCGCGAAATCACATAGTCAACTACAGTGAC
>JAKOGH010000914.1:0-18617 GCA_024811115.1 Terana coerulea
TTGTATAATCCGTAGCTTCCCAATCTCAATAATCTCGTACACACTTGATAATTTCTATACTTCAGCTCTGAATCGTCCGTCGCCTGTTACACTGCAGCCCTCCTCACACAGTACTCCTCGTGCCGCGTTGTGGCTAGCCAATTTGAAGCTGCAGGCCCGGCGAACGCACTACCAGCGCGATGTTGGTGAACACAGGGGTACTGATATCGGTCCCAGAGAACACGACTCTCAGTCGTGCCGGCGCTGCCGGCGTACAATATCGCCGAAGACCTCACGAGTCGGCACCAATTCCGCTCGCTGCCGGAGAGACTTGTGACACATCATAATCTCTATGCTTGAGCTGGGCTGCTTCGTTCGCTGCCTGTTACACAGCCCTCCTCACATAACACTCCTCACGCAGTGTTATGGCGAACTGAGTTTGAAGCTTCAGGCACGGCGAACGCACTACCAGAGTGATGTTGGTGAATACAGGGGTACTAATATCCGTCCCGGGAGCACGACCTCAGTCGCGCCAGCGCGGCTCGCGTACAATATTGCCAAAGAGCTCATGAGTTGACACCAATTCTGCTCGCTGCTGGACAGACTCGCGGCCGCATCTAGAACACGAGGTTAAGTTCAAAAGCAGTGCAGCAGAGTCCACGGCGACGTACAGTGAAGAGCTGCGCGAGTTGATCTGCAGGCTATACTATATGCGCGGGCGACACAAGTACGGGATGCAGCGCGGTCCTTGTGCACTTCCTGGATTGAAGCGTGGCGGTGGACCGCACCCCACGAGAACGCACACACGGTGGACGTGCAAAGTATCGTCGCCCGCCGCACGCGCGGTGCCCTGCAGAGGCATGCGCAACCGAAATTGGAAGCCGAGTTCAGTTGAAGGCGTAGTATTGGTATCGACGGCCATAGTATAAGCTTTGCCGTTTCCATCAGCGTTGGCAGCGCAATTTTAATAGAGATTCGGCTGAAAATGGCGCAGCCGTTCAGCGGCGGCGGCGGCAGCATGACCGTGAGACGCATGGTGCGCGTGGCGCAGGTATCTTCAGTACCAACGAGTGGGAGCATGGCGCGAACGACGGGCATGTGACCGTCGTGCAGTAGGTCAAGCGTGTACAGAAGGCATCGCGATAACGCTGCCGAGGTCGTACGAGCTCGTCTTCTTGAGAAGTTCGAATGCCCACTTCGAGAGTGCAAATAGGTTCGCCGTACGGGTGCCGCCGTCTCCGTGTTGTCCGACGCAAACAGGCTGGCAGCGCTGCTCCCGTGTATAACGAGCGTGAATGCCGCCACGAAGAGAGGCTCAGCGTCAGGTTCGGCGGCACAAGGTTCTGGCGCAAGGTCGTCTTCGTCTCCGTCCCCAGGATGTTGTGCACGAGCTTCTCTTCGCCCACAGCTCTGCCCCCGCCCTATGCAAATGTTGCCTCGACGGGCTGCTCAAAGTGATCCACGTTCAAAGTGCACGGTCACGGGTGCATCGCAGGCGTCTGGGATGATCCTTACAAGCATCACTGGCGAATGGAAAGGAAGATGAGGAGGTGTTGTAGTACTTTACGCATTGCTAGCGAGATGTCTGGATTCGACGACGGTGGAGTGGCATGGAGTTAGGCTGGAGAACCTCTATCTCGAGCCTCCCTGCGCGTTCGGTATATGCTGGTCCCCTTGGCCATTAGCGTTCGTGGCAGCCATAGCCCAGCATTGCCTGACTAGAGGGATCTCCGAGAAGAGTCATCCGGATTAAGTGCAGGAATTGGTGTTCCTTCCATGTTGCTACGTGCAGATGTCAACGCCAGAGAAAGCGCTTGGATGGGCGGTCATGCCTACCAGCTCAACCCGATGCAACGCACTGCAATAGAATGCCCTCAGCGCGTTCTTCGACACCGCCATTCCTGGAGCCCAGTACGAGTCCAACCTCTGTCCTGGGGTGGAGAAGCGTCTCCCGATACGACGGAATACGCCTGCTGTCGCATGGCAGTCACTGTTAGAATGTCTGGAACAGATGTTGCCCTGCTTGGAAGGTGTGGGCTAGAAACCATACGCGTAATGGAAGATGTTTGAATGGACGCTCGCGTACTGTCTCGGTATTTTGCAGAGCAAGACCATGCGCCAGCTTTGTAACGTCGACGGTGCCTGCTCACACAGGGCTGCGAAACCATGTCAGCACACGCACCAGACGGATGTCAAGGTACATACCCAATGTCTACTTGCTGATCATTGTCAATCCACGATACGAAGCGGTGATCTGCTAGAAACGCAAGCTTGGATCATGTCCTTCAGGGCGTTGGCTTCCTAACAGCGCGAGACCGCTTATTGTTATGAAATGCCGGCCAACTATGTGCCCCCTTTGCATTCTATGAACATGAGCAACAAACACCAAAGGTTGCATTGCCAGCACGTACCGTAGGTCATGGAGGTGGTGCACTGAATTGACCGATCTTCAGGTTGGGTGCCATAGCGGCATGAAGGGTGGGAAGAAACTCGGTTTTCTGACGGGGATCATGCATAGGCAGCTCGTATAAGGGGCGTAGTGGACGCATGGTCGGCTGTACCGTATACGAGACGATTTGCTGAATTGGTCTTGGCAATGTCTTCTGGGGACAACCAAGGCTTGTTTCAGGTCACCACAATATTCAGTGAGCCTATGTGTCAAATATCTGCAATGATATCGTCGTAAGAGTTACTGGATTAGCACGCAGCAATCTAGTCGACGCACCTGAGCCCGAAGGTCTCAAAACGTTCGCCTCATGACCTCAACCCATACTAGAAATCGCCCATATATACAAATCTCTCTTCTGTAGCCAGCTTCGTCCTTCCATAGCATAACGCATGGTATTCTTGGGCTGTTCATGCTGAAGCCGTAGACATGGCCGTCCCGCGCGAGGATACCAGTATTTATCTGCCAGTCGACGTTGCTGATGGTCCCGACTCGAGCGCGGATCGAAGAATGTCATTCAGGCATAAACGTAAGTGTTGGCGTCATCGAGAAGGAATGCAGAGTCAAGACACAGAGATACGCGAAGTCGACATTTGGTCGACGTGGAGGGAGGAAGCAGGGGAACCAGGTCCTTAGCGCTTAGTGCTAGCACGCGTCGCCATGACTTGCTCTCGACCTTAATGACCTCTCCTACTTCATATCCGACAGGGTCGTAGCACCTTTCTTTTCTAGTGCTGGAATAGGCTAAAGGCACGAAGTAGACATTATGGCGTAAGCGTAAGGCAAGTTTCTCTGCGATTTGCCGCACTATGGTGGACACTGACTTCTCTCAAGGACAGACGAGCACGTCCGCGGCAAGCGAGCCTCCAATTTGCTCATTGCTCACGGCACCTTCCCTAGCAAAGACAGGTACGGCTGCTTAGCATGGGTGCGTGTACTTGTACCTGTAGGTGTGTCTCCACGTAGCTCCTTATGATATCGCTAACCCAGAAGTTTTCTCAGAACAGACCGCGTATCTGAATATATGCTGTTTCACAATACATATGTCTATTGCAAGACTCACGCCGTGTCCGTTGCGTGAAGACACAAAATTTTCTCCCGAAGGCAAGGGCCCTGTTAGCACGCAATACAACCGTTAGAGGGGCTGTGCTAGTTGAACTGTTAATATATGCTTCAGGCAAGTCTGTTGCCGGGCGTTGTCATGATAAGAGCACTAACTTTTATCCTACAGTAACATGTCAATGAGACAATTAGGTACGCACGGATAAATATACGGAGTGACCGATGTCGATACTTACTCGTTCTGCAAAGCTCCAGTGCAGTAGCTTGCCAGATAAATGAGGGTAATTGACGGCGCCCGGCACTGCATCGTCTTCAAGACATGCATCATGAAGGGAAGGTGCACCACAACGGCGCGCTGCTTCGGGAAGATCTTGGAGAGCTCTCTGTAGGAGGAGAGCCTCGCCCGTCCCGCGCGTACGTGCAAGGCATCCAAGCGGCCCGCCCTCGACATGCTCTGGCGTGAGCTCAACACGTTCATCCCGCTGTCTGCGATCTTCCTGAACACGCTGCTTGAGCACTGCGCTTGGCTTGGTGCGTATCTCGATCCTTGTGGAGATCTAAGGCGGCTGAGACTTACAAAGGTTTTCTGCATGCGAAAACCCAGAGGGCGTCGAGTAGGACAAAGTGCTTCGCGTCAGGACGTCGAGGCCGTCAGCACGCTCTCGCAGTGCATCTTCTCCTACTTGAGACGCGCCTGCGCGACTTCTGCTCCCGAACCTTACGTCGCTCACCTGGGGAGACTGAGACAACGCTGGGCCATAACTTCAGTCGCACGCACCTTCCGCCGACGCTCCAGCACTTCACGCTTGACATGGGCATGTGTAATTTGAAGATGAACGACTTTCTTGATGAGATGATGCGCCGGACGATGCTACACAGCAACTTGCCCGAGAACTTTGTGGACAAGGCGAAGGGCAATGGTCAGTTTGAGATGCTAGCGCTGCTTTACGGCCAAGGCCGTGCATAGACGTTGACATGCTCGCTACTGAAGAACCTCACGCTTGACCTCATCGACTCATCGACACGCATGGTCGAGGGCTTTCTTAGTAGCATCTGGCCCGGCTCGGACGCGACGAAGCCGAGCTCGATGGGTGCCGACAGTGGCACCTTCTCCGGCGAGGATGACGACAACAGCTTCTCTGCCGTGCGCAATGGCATCGTCCAGGGCTCGCGGATCTCGAGCTGCCCAAGTCTGTGATCTTTCCCAGCTGAGCCTGTGTCCAGCCCCGGCACAAAAGGCAGGTATGTACTAGCTCAAGCCTTGTCTTACTCGTCAAACGGATGACTGACACACTCTAATGAAAGACATTGTTGGTCATGAAAGAAGATATATTGCTCCAAACTACATAAGGACAAAGAAGCTTTGGCACAAGTTAGTTTCGTCCTCAGGGGTCGGACCCGAGGAGTACTTGTCTCGGCGACCGCGAAGAGGTCGTGCCAGGGCAGCAATAAGTGGCCGCCCTCCGCCGAGAATACATTGGAGCGAGGACAACAGGTGGGAGTATCTACAGAGACCGGGCTACGACCACACACGGGCGTCCCCCGCAGACACACACTGGAACCTTGACAAGAAAGCAGGACGGCGAGGGCGAAACCTGAGAGAAAAAGACTGGACAGCGATGGACGACAAGGCGAACCTTGACGCAGGGCGAACCCCAGACCACCACCGCCAGCCTGAACGAAGGGCGAACCCTGAGAGAGAGGAAGTGGGATACAGCGAACCCCGACGCAGGGCGAACCCCTAAACCGCCAACGCCGACCTCGATAAAGGGCGAACCCTGAAAGAAAAGGGCTGGTAAACGGTGGACGCCGAGGCGAACCCCGACGCAGGGCGAACCCCAAACCACCACCGCCAACCTCGATGAAGGGCGAACCCTAAGAGAAAAGGAACGGAGGATGGTGGACGCCGAGGCGAACCCCGACGCAGGGCGAACCCCAAGCCGCCAACGCCATCAACGATGAAGGGCGAACCCTGAGAGAGAGGGGAGGAAGGGGGTATCGCGGCGGTGAGAGACAAGCTCTGGGTCTCCAACAGCAGAACAGAGGCTTACTTTATACTCTGTGCGGCGGGCAGTCACGAGACTGTCAGCCGCGGTATGTTTATTTGCAGTAAACAAGATCGTTGCCCTAGCCTCGATCAGAGCCGTTAGACCTCGGCGCTTCAATCGGCCGAACTCGGCATACGCCGGCTGCATCCTCCAACCTCCTCCCACCGACGCCGGGCTGCAGATACTTCCGCATGCACTAATGTGCGACGTCCATGTCTTATATCATGTTCACAATTATACTAACTGTTGTCTCAAGGACAGTCAAGAGACGGGACGGGGCCGATAGCTCGGGCGAGCGTTGTGGCGTTTGATCCGCAGTCCGACGGAGCCAATCTCACCGCATCGGGATACAGCTCGTGCTTCGAACCCAAAGCGGCTACAATTCCGGTGAACACCATGGAGCGGGTGGGGAAACGTCGGACCGAGAGCGACATGCCCGAGTGCATCTTTCTAAAGTCATTGCCTGCCATCCCGATTCGTCGGTGGCCTTATAAGTATACCACGACCTGACGCGGTCTGTACCACCACCGCCTTGTTCTTTCCCCCCCATCTATCACCTTCGCGACCTCTCCGTCGTACAGCGAAATCTCTCCAGCGTTCAGCATCTCCTTGGTGGCGATATCCTCTCTTCAGCCCCTCTTGCCCATACTCGCAATGGTCTCCCGTGCCTCTGCTGTCTCTTTGGATCGTGCCTACCAACTGGCATTCCGTAACCCGGTGTCCTTGAAGAGGCCGCGCGAGCTTCTCAACGGCCCCGGCGGCTCATCCAGTATTGGTTCTACATCCTCCAAACCATTGCCGCCTTGGTTCGGTGGTGCGACAACCCTCGACGCCGTCTCTTCGCTGGTGCCTCCCCTTTCGACTCCTCTGGAGGCGATCTCGTTTTCCTTAGCTCTGACAAGGTCCCTTTTCCGGTCTTCTTCGACATCGTTTCCGCCTCCTCCACGAAGTGGGCCCAGAGCCTAGACGATCACAGCATCTTGAACCTACGCCCTCTTCCGTCTGCGCGACCCACCACTCAGCCACCCACTGTGCGGGTGCTTGAGATTCCCATCCATTCGACCATCTTGGGCGACATCCTTGCCTTTGTGCACCCACATGTGCCAAATCCCGTTCTGGACCACCTTCCACACGCCATCCAGCTCTGCCGCACCCTCTCAGATCTCAACATGCCTCACGTGCTCTCCCATGTTGCACCGCAGGTTGTCAAACTCGCGTCCTTGTGCCCCTACCTCATCTTTGTTATCGCCGTCCGTGCCGGTTTGCGAGACATCGCTCGCCTCGTCCTTTGCAGCACCCTTGCCGAAGCATTCTCGCGAAATCACATAGTCGACTACAGTGACAATTACACGAAGATTGGCGGTCCAAGGATGGAGGTTGCTGAGATCTTTGGTATCCTCGCCTATCGGGCGGCGTGCTCGTCGGCCGCCACTCGCATCGTCGACGTCTACCCTGAGCCCAAGGAAGACTGTGCGCACGCAATCGTGACTCTCCCTCGCTCGTGCGGCGTGCTTTCTGCACTGGCTCGCTGCGCGGCGCACCACCCACGACGTGGACCGGGCTCGGTGACTATCAGCCTGCACGGGAGCGATCAGAACTTTCCGGCACCGCCGTGGTTTGAGGACTACGCGAGGGCGCTGAGAAACAAGCTGAGGCCCCGTCCGACTGGAGAAACGATCGCCGGGCCGGACGTCTTCGAAAGCATGACGACGGAGGCGCAGGCGAAGGCGTACTGCTCTGCATGTGCCGACGACGCCTGCGCGGACCTGCTGACGTTGCATGCCGCCGTCGGCGAGGCAGTCGACAGGGCTGTCAATGCTGTGCGTAATTTGCCTTCACGCTCTCGCCATGTGACTAACACCACGTCGATAGGTCGAGCTAGACTGGACACATCTAGATGTGGAACAACCCAAGGTTGATGAATACATCAGGTTCTATCGCAAGGTATGTGCGCCTGCCACTTCGCACGACGCCCACTGTACTTATACGCATGTCTACCCTGAGACCCACGCCGTAGACAAAGTGTAATGTTCCCGGGCGGAGAGAAAAATACAGTCTCATACTATCCTACATAACATTCCTTTCTATTCGGCCTTGACTTACTACAGCATGTTGTGCGCACGTATCGTATCGTCCCTAATCTACTAGTTCCAACTGTAATAGGGTGTTTCACGATAGCGTTGTCGAGTCAAAAGAGTGCGTTGTCGACAACGTTTTTGGGTCTGGTCTTGGCGCAAACAGTTGTAAAAAGGGCTACGAAAACGCATGAAAAGGGGCCAACTTTGAACGCTTGTCGCGCTCATGCTTTGTCGCCATCTGTGTACTAGTATTTTTGGTGATGCTGCAGTAAGTCCACTCGGGATGGTCAGCGCAGTCAGCAATGCAGTCTAGCTAGCTTAGTGGCAGCGGCTTGCTGGGTAAGCTTACGGGGCGAGGCATGTGCCACTGCTAATTTTTGCGTTATGCCTTGTTTGATAGAGGAATTCTTCTTTGTGAGCATAGATGATGGAACTTCATGGAAGTCACAGTGGAGAAGCAGCAGCTGCGTCGAAGGGCGGGTGCAGCTTAGGCAGCCTAGGAGTGATGGTTATATCGAAGTAAGTGCTGAATTCAATAAACTTTGTTACCACCTCACTAAGGGCAAAAAGGTGCACAAAAAACGGCCCGAAAACGCGGTCGAAGCAGCTCCTGAGCTGCTTCGGCTTGTTGCGTTTTCGCTCGACAACGTTTTCATGCGCGCTAAAACCAGACGCAAAATGGGGTCGAAAACGCTCGCGACAAGGCATCGTTTTCGCATCGACAACGCTATCGTGAAACACCCTAATGGTCTCAGGCATGCATCGAAAGCATGACGAGGAACAAAGCGAAATATTGCATGTGCGACAGATGACTCCACATGTACACGCCATCTGCCTATCGTACTGCGGCTACGACTGAGGCCCAAACGAGTAGCAGGCTGCACGCTGCGCCTTTGACGAAATTCTGCACTGATTGCCACCGTATACTACATTCAGCGCAAGTAGTACAAAGGTTCCGGTAGCAGTACAACTTACGTCGAACAGGAGCTTGGAGTCAACTGCAACGACTCGATTAGAGTACGGTTTAATTCACCCTAAAGATCGCCCGCATTCATGCGACACTTGGATCTGAACGTGATAAGACAATTTTTGTGAAAGGATAAGTACTGCGTGCTGGGTATGAAGCCATACGCCGCCTGTCTGTTCCGCCCTGCACCGAGGCTTCATAGAGACGTCTAACAGTGTCCCCTAGACCCGCTCAGTCTGCAACAGTCGGCGTAATCTGGAAAGTATCAATCAGGCTGCGCCGACGTGATGTTTAGGAATCCACTCACGCTTGCACGAGGTAGCGTCAATACTAGTAAACTCGCGGCTGCTCATAATTGGCTGAATCTGAGTGTCGATGTTGTACGTCTTTGTCATTTTTGAATTAGTAGCCTTCCTGGGTGCATGGGCATGATCTCATTCGCTATGCTAGCATAATTCGGTTAGCTATAATCTCCAGGAAGGTCGAGGACGAGGTGTACCAGATGGGCCGTTGGAGAGACCGAAGGCATCAGACACCACTCGGCGACCGAACATCGACGTTAGAGACAACAAAGAGCAGTCATCGACACTGCAAAATAGCGGACAAGGTAGGGTGTGCCATGGCAGGGCAACCGTATACCCGTTGTGCTTGCCGCCGAGCGATTTGGGTCTCGGCACTAGGGAATGGAGGTCCCTGACTCAGAAGCTTATGGGATCGCTATGAGTATTCAACGGCAGTGAGCGACAGTCCTGCGAAGCATGAATATTGAGGTGCAGGCTGACCAAGAAGACGACCGTCTGCACCGACGTTCCCAGACACATGTCGTAGGGTGGGATGATCAGACACGGGCTCTTGCGGACTCTCTTGCTACGTGAGGGCGCAGAAGCCTGCCGGAATGGGGCTCATTCGTAGGCATCTAGAAAGCCTTGTTTTGATGTGCATAGGCGGCAGGGACCGGGGGTTGGTTGTTGCTGCTCGCGGTCATGGGGGGCGTTGTGAGCTGGCGCCCCAGGGCAAGAACCAGGGCAAGAACCCACATACAAGGCACCCAACAGATAACACTAATTCCCGCAAAGTCTCTCTTGCGGCAGAGCGAGAGTTCAACGTGCTCTTGCACAGCGAGTTGTAAAGGTCTAACGTGTCGACACGACGCGGGCGAGTGGTTGGTGGGAACCTGCCTTCCGCGGACTTGCCCCTAACGGTGACTATTGACCGAGTTTGAATTCAGCCTCCATCATTTGTCGCAAGCTACTGATAACGCACCCGGTACGTGAGTCTGAGTCTCCATTTACGCGCACGACATGGCCAGAGTGGTCTTCACCTTCAAGCCGACAGTGGTCGGGAAGAACTAGATGCACTGGAGTTTCCTTCAAGGCGACTGAGCGGGACGAGAGAGATGGTCGTCATCAGTATGACATGGTGGCACGCGTCTCATCATTCATGCATGGTGGTTATTCGCGACTACTTCATCTTGAAGATATTGCATACATCCATAGGTTCTATATAAAGCGAATTGCATCGAGGTTGTTAGTGCTACTGGAAGAGTCTACAGCGCAGCTGACGTACCTGTCCCCCAAGCTTTAAAAGACTAACAGCTCGTGGCCTCAACTCTGTGCGGTTACCTTCCTAAATACTGTCAGAGTTCATCTGAGCAGTAAGATATCCTCCTTCCTTACCTCGCAGCTCAACTTTCTATGGGTCTCCGTGCTTGAATCTCGATGCGGAAGCCTGCAGGTTTTTGTCGCAAGTGTGGAAGCGTGCAGTCCTCGGATCATCGTGCGGCGGTGTGTGTTACGGGTCTGATGACAGCTGCAGTTCAAAACCGTCGCCGGATAGAGATATTGGTGGAGTATAATGCGGTAGCAGGGAGAAGTCGTCGTGCCATACGCAAATTCGACATGAGCATTGGGAACAAGGGAAGTAGCGCCCGGCTTAATGAGTTGCTCTCGACCTCGATGACCGGTCGACCACTTCTACTCAGTTCTACTCCCTGTCTCAAGCCTACCGACAGATCCCCTAATACACGCGATTGTCCTGTCAGATTTCGGTATTTTAGTGTTATTAAGGTACTGTTACTATGCTTACTGCACCCGGACACCACTTGTAGCGTATATAGGTCACTCACATACTTGTACCTATCCTCACGCGTTTGCACCCTCTCGGGTGCTGCACACCATCATCTTTACCGTCCTCGACGTTATGCGCAGTGCCCGCGCCGTCCCCAAGACCTTATTTTGATATGTCCGATTACACGTCTTGTCTGGCGACGATGCCTAGTACATATCGAATACATGCATGGCTCGTAGCCCACGACGCAGCTTGAACGGCAAGCCTTGATTCAGACCAGTCCTGGAGTAGGAGTCACGTCCTCGCAGTCCTCAGCCCCAGTACGAGCGCATGGTTCTTGGGCAGCATTGCTTGCAGGGAGCTGCAAGTCAATGAGCTCCTCTTGCTAGCTGAACGAGGCCCCGAGCTGCGGTGCTACAAGGACAGGCCCTTGTGGCAAGTTACGCACGCCTTTACGCTCTCATTTTCAAGTTGTTCAAGACTCAAGACTACTTTTCAGACTGAAGAGAAATACAGCGCAGCTCATTGAACGTGAAGAGCAACGCTATTGCGCTTATCTTCAAGGGCCATTGACTCGGTCGAAGGTGTTCAGCGCAGGCCGTAATGCGCAAGTCGGCAGCACGCTACGACCACGACAGAGTTCATCGAAAGAGTGTAGAAGTGCAGCGCATACAGCGGCGTACACTCCTACCGAGGCCTAGAGGAAGCTAGGATGGTTACTCACCTGTGGGTTGGTTGATACACACGTTAGTGGGTTGAGAGTTGTAAGAGTCTTGTTAGAGTATGGCGCAGAGGGCTGCCTTATATACAATACTGGGTGGCTGTACTATAAACAGACACAAATAGGTACCAGGACAATAGACAATAGGCATCGTCATGGTGGAACCTGGTAGAACAATAGAGAAGATGTGAGCAGAGCGCTTACGGCGCTCTATCTTGACTCAACAAAGAGGTGGCGAAGTAAGCCTCCTTATCTTTGCTTCAATACGGTGTAATTAACGCACGTAGAATTGACTTGCACGCAAGCAGCGCCTGCGTGCATTGCTCTGTGGTCGTGGAAGAATTGGCCAGCCCATCAATGTCGGCCACAGCTGGGCAACAGCGCTCTTTAAGCCGCGACGTCGCTGCCCATGGAACAGGTCAGTTTCAGAAAAGAACAGCGTATTTAGGCAGCGTTCTCTGACCAATGGTACAGAATTCACCTGCTCGTAGCCATTGACGTCTGGCTCAAGACTTCCGACACACCGGCAGCAAATGCATCGGTGCTCAAGCGGTTCGCACATTTCATCATGGAGGGCGCGGGACGAGCATACGATGTCTCGAAATGAAAGAGGTAAGTGAACGAGGCTGAATTCCACTCGTATCAGTGCTTACGAGAAGCCCAGTAGATGCTCGCAGTGAAACACACGTGAGTGTGTATTCCGTCTTATGGAGTTTTACTGAGCTTACTTCCGTACACACTTCTAGTGCTTCTATCCTCATATGTATCATCGGCGATATCGGACCTAGACAGCCTGGTACCGTCAGCGGCATACGTGGACCCACAACAGCGGAAGCAGAATATATGCACGCGACAACGGATCAACGCGCGAGGAAGTTCGTCTGGGCATATGCGGAGACGGAAAGGTTCACCGGTGACTGTGTTCCCCTCATAGCGCGAGCAGAGGTGCGTGTCCTTCCTGCACTCAGTGTCACTAAATCGGCTCACGTCATACACTGCGTTGTAGTATTCACCATTCATTAATGTCCGAGACTGGGGATATTAGTGTAACGGATAGCACGTCAAACATGTACAGTAATCTGGCCGACTACGATACAAAGGCAACCTGCGAACTCGATCACGGCCAGCGCGACTTGTGGGACGTCGTGCATACAGCGTGAAACTTCAAGAGTCATGGATGCGACATCGCAAAGCGGAGGCTGGTGATGCAAGTCAGCAAGAGATTGAGAAGAAACTAAGTGAAGGCACCTGCGGTACTTCGCCAGGAGCTGAAGGCACTACACGGGCGTTAGCAGTGGACCAACGAAAGAATGAGATTTAGGTGCTGGTTGGTTTCGCTCCCGGTCGGCGGGAAGACTACGGGAGTTACTTGTTCCGAGGGCCGCGAAGAGGCTGCACCAGGATGGATGTCTCTCGACGCCCACCCTTCCTCGGGACTTACCTGATTGCTGAGCTCTTGCGCCCTCTTGCGGAACCACCAGTGCCAGGATCGCATGCTGAGTCTTGCGTCTCTCGTCGTGTACGTCGCGGTTGAGGCGGAATCGTAAGTCTTCTTGTCTTCCGATCTTCATGGTGGTCATCCGGCACTGGTCGTGGCTGTAGCATTGACTGTCGGCTGTGAACAGAGGAATCAGAGCGTACACCCTGACCGCGCACCTTGCCCTTGCGTGGGCCTGCCTGAGAGAAGGGGTGCCACTCCTCGCAGGCAGGCACCGACACATACGCCAGCCTACGCGTATCACTGTATGAAGGGCGACTGAGGCTGCCGCGTTGGGAGCTGGTGTCGATGGTCTTCACCTGCGAGAGTCTTGCTGCTCAGTGTCCCACAGACAGCCTCCAGCGATCTGGACGGTGGCGGTGCGCAGATGAGGGAGGCTAATCAAGAGGAATAACGAAGAGAAAGCGAAGAGTGGGGGCATTTATACGGTCGGAGGCTCCAGGCTGACGGTGGACGTGACCTTGTTTATTCTGAATAAACGAAACTGTGCCCGCCGCCAGCCTCACGTGGCGCCCGTCAGCCTCACACTTCACTGTGACATAGGTCAGTGACAACCAGCCTCCGGCAGTATAAATGCCACCCCATTCACCCTCCAGATTCTCAGCACCTCTTGACTAGCCCCCTCATCTACTGGTCTCTTGCCTCATTCCCATCTGCCCGACACGCCCACATCCCTCCCCCATACCCGATACCCAACATTCGCCCGCACCTACCAACCCTCGAGTACGCCCGCAGCCCCAGTGGTGCCCGTAGAGGAGACCCCGACGACAGATTCCGCGTTGGAGGGCCACGCGAGGCCTATAGCAAGAGGCGAAGACTCTCCTCAATCGGAAGCTCGAGGGCGGACAGGGTGCTTAGGTACGTGCACTTCCTTTATCCGACATCGTCGCTGCTGGGCCCTCCGGCGACTCCGCAAGAGAGCAGAAGAGCTCGTCAACCAGGTATGTCCCGAGGGAGGGCGAACATGGTCGTGATGTTCGTCCTGGTGCCGGCCTTTACGTGGCCCTCGGGATAAGTACGTCCCGGGTCTTTCGGCTGACCTGGGATGGAAACCAACACGCACCGAATTTCTCTATCCTCATTATTTTACGAAGCTAATCTGCAGCCTGCTACGTCTACGGTCTCTTGACTCCTGGACTCCTGAGTACCAGCTCATGCAGTGTACTGTGTTGGGCTCCATCCTTTCGTCATCTGTACACTGTATCTTGTAGTGCCGTTTGAAATTCTACGATAACTTCCGTCGTATGATGCGTTAATGTATGTGGTCGATGAAGCTCACAGGCAGTAAGGTTAAGCTCGGCTATATCTCGGTCCCAGTGAACATGAGCACAATGCGGGCGGCAAGCAACGCGTCTCAGGCTCCCGCTCTTTCCTTCACCTCCATATGCCGTCAGTCTGCGTATCCCACCACCCCGCACTCGACCCATTGCGGCATCCCTTGTAGGCGGCATCCTAGAAGACAGCTAGCTGGCATCCTTACTCGCACAAGCTCTGAGTGCAGTTACCTGTGGTAGGTTTTCCAGAGCGGCGCGTGTTTTCTGTCGTTCTGACGCAACATACGCTCGTTTATGTTTTCCTAGTAGCCATGGAGGTTTTCTGGATCTTAGTTTTTACCGGGAGCCGGGCAGAGAAGGGCTGCCAGTGAGACCAGCTCCTGCGGATAGTGGGTGGGGGCTTTGGTGAGTAACCACATTCCCCGGTACGACTCCGCTTGCCACTAAACCAGATGCCATGTCTCCGTTAGGGTGACGCTCAATGAGATACGGTCAGTGTTTATGAAGCATTCGTGGAGTTGTCTTGTCGAAGATTTCGTCAACACGTGGGGCAGCGTATCACTGCCATTCACTCTCAGGCCATCGAAGGCAGAAATCCACAGCTTAGCAGCTTGCGGCAGTGCGCGGCTCGATGCACATTCAGAACCATTGATACCATTCAACAGAAGACGATGTAAAGTACCACACTCTTTGCTCTAGCGACCGATTTAACGACTCCTACTAGCGGACAAGCGTGTCTTTGTATTCAGTACGACATTTTGGAGACTCAAGGATTGCTACGAGCTCGAAAGTGATGCTTGATAGTGCCGAGAAACACTGAGGGGTTGCCGAGAAAACAATCTGGTTGGTCGTTGTCAGGCTGGCACTCCTGGCAGGTTGGGCCTCAGGTGTGTTAGTTTGCATATAAACTCTGACAATAATACTTACCTTGGCTTGACTCGCAGTATAGAAATAAGCACATACGTCTGTTTGCTACAATACCTCAGAACGTTGCAATCATATCTCATCATAGCTTCTCGACGCGTCCACTGTTCCATCCTGAACACAAGTGCACGCGATGCACGCTTCCAGTCTTTTGTTCGCCAATTTGTTGACAGGCTCCCAGGTACTACTCATTGAAGGAGCCAATGTCGTGGGTATCTGTGACAACGTAGCTGAAAAGCAGAAATTTGTACGAACTCCTATATGCCCGCCTCTTACCAGCGGTCGCGTGCTGAGCAGCGTCTTCTTGTAGCAACAGTTTGCTTAAATGTGGAACTCTCGCCTCCTTGGGTACATATCGAGCCCTGATACACCACAAACACCTCGTCGGTGATCCTACCATGACGAAAAGGACGATTGAATCCATGCACGCCGCCCACTGCACGGTGACATTACCCGAGAACGTCAATTCCGAGCCCAAGCGCTACGTGTAACGTGATCCTGTCGCTAGTCTTATGTACCTAGATATATCTGCTAATCTGCGGATACAGTCCAGAATCCGCTGCTCGAAGGCCGTTATCGCTCTCACTAGGATTATCTTTGGATCGAGGCCGCCAGCTGCATACTAAATTCTCAACGACCAGCAAACGCGCGTCATTTGGTAGCGAGGATGCGATTCCAGTATGCAATACCTGTACGTTTCTGTGAGTATGATTGCACAAGACTGATATATCAAAATAAGGTCTTGGGGACGGCGCGGGCACTGCGCATAACGTCGAGGACGGTAAAGATGTGATGGTGTGCAGCACCCGAGAGGGTGCAAACGCGTGAGGATAGGTACAAGTATGTGAGTGACCTATATACGCTACAAGTGGTGTCCGGGTGCAGTAAGCATAGTAACGGTACCTTAATAACACTAAAATACCGAAATCTGACATGATATTTCCTCGTCGCAGGGCTTCTCGGAACCGGGCCGAACGGCGACACTTTCAAAGAGTTTGTGTCAACATGCGCAGTGTGCAGTAAACTATCTTGAACATTCCTTATCTCTGACGTTCCTCTATGTCGCCATCGATGTCATCGGCAACGTTGTATGGATTTGGATGCGCGGAACCGCCAGAGGCTCGCAGACCCACAACTGACGCGCCTACGGATCAATACGCGAATGAACCAGGTCCAGGGCCGCGACGTCGTCCGGGGTTCGCAAGCGCAGGTATATCTCCACCCTCTTGTTGCCCTCTTGTTTACGATATGCTCGTACTGACTGGTACGTGGCAGTAGATACTAGCAAATCATGCACATCACTATCCAGCCGCCAGCACGATCCGCGGCTGAAAAAGTCGGGATGGTCTCATCATTTTCATGCGGGCAGTAGCACTTATACCATCCCGCACATATTGCTTCGTGTCAAGACCAACTCGGGCTGTCGCGTTGGGAGCACATGTGCATGATCTTGGAGGCCAGTATTCTTGCTGCTCGACATTCCACGGCCAATACTGGTATCTAAACGTCTACACGACTCTGGTACATTGTCATTGGAGACTGGCCATGCAAAGTGTGGGGATGAACGGGTATAACGGTGTATGTTGATGAGCAGAGGCTAAACTGCGTAGTAGCAATACTCACCGATCAGAATAAATGGGCCGGGGGCGCTTGTGGGTCGTCGCTCGCGTGGCGTCGGTCTTTTTTTTTTTTTTTTTTTTTTTACTCCAAATTGTATTTAAAGTGCAGGGAACATGCCCTATGCTACACATGTGATACCTAGGCACGGGCGCGGCTTAGAAGGAACCAACTCAGTCGGTTTAAGAAAATGGTAGGCCTTCCACGAGCTCCCTCAGTCGCAGTAAGAGGATTTCTCCCCTTCCGTTCGTAAGTCGGCCCGAGTTTCCGGTCATCCGATCCCGCAGGAGTCACCCCGGTTCACAGAGCCTTCCCGGCAAGAAAGCGCGCAGCGCTATAAGCGCAAAGCACGTCGCCACACAAGTGATAATGCAAATGCAGCGCCGGCCCGATGGAAGCTAAAGTGAGAATTTCGATTGCACAGACACGACACGAGTTTGCACCCAGCCTGGGGCGGCGGTACAGGTGGTCTTGAGCGGTCGCGCTACGGGTCGGGGTCCTCTCCGTCCCTGCGCTCTTTGGCCTTCCGGTATTTTTTCCGGTTCGCCCTTCGAGCGCGTGCTTTAGGTAATGGGAGAAGATCTCCCTTCCCATGATATCCGTGTACGTGCCTTGTGGCTGTGTGACACGTTCAATATTATCTTTGTGCTTGCGACGAGATTTCTCGTCTTTGTCTCTCTCCTGTATCCACTTGTCTTCCGACTGCGTGTTGGGGGAGGTAGAACTTCTTTTGACGTGTTGATCCGCCGTCAATATGATTGTGCGCACCCACTTGTGAGGCAGGTGGAAAAGCGGGTCATCCGGGTGATCAGATGCCCACTGTCGCGCGAGCGTGCTCGATGACACTTCCCTCCTTCTCTGAATAGAAGCGTAGGGGTGTCTGTTGATTCTTGCTCCGGGCTCCTCTCCCTCTTCAAACGTGACAAATTCATGCCAGCCGAAGGTTTTGGTGGTAGCCTTTCCACCGTTTGGGCCGTGACGCTGACGCCGCCACTCCCAGTAGCGCTGTTTGCGCTCAATTGTTACCTGTCGGATGAGTTCATCCTCGCGGTCCCAAGAGTCAATGTTTCGCCACCAGACACCTGTGCGGATGTCTCCGTGCCGATCGATGGCATCCTGTATGAGGTCGCCCCACTCAAACGTTCGCGACCAACGGATTGAGGTATAGGAATATGGAGATATCCGCCATATCTAGGCGGTTCTCCTTATTTTGCAAGTGAAGCTGCTTCCCTGCAGCAATCAACTCTAATCGTTCCTGCTCTGGTACAATCCGAGGAGGCTTGTGAAGTCTAATCCAGAACGGACACTCGTATAGGATGTGCCGCCGTGTCTCGAACTTCGGGTGATCAGTGTCGCATGGGCAATACAACGGCCCGGGTTTGGGCGTCCATTTGCTCACACCATCACTGTCGGTTTCCCACTTTCCGTGCTTCATTCGGAACTCCCGTGAGGGAAGTGGCCCGTGATGAAGCGCGTTAATCTAGAGTAGAACTTCGTTTTGTTTCCGAAGTTCCTCAGCCCCAAATGGCGTTTGGGCATGCTTGAGAAGAGGGCATGCTCGTCCTTCTCGACCAAGAGATTGCTCCCTCGGTACTTGATGTTTTTCATCTTGGCTTTCCAGCTAAGTATTGCATGCTGGGAGAGCCTCTGTTTTGCCACTGATTGTAACGTATACGTGGGCTGATTCATTTCGGCACCCTCTTTAGCGAGGTTGTCGACCGCATCAGCCTCAGAGTGTAAGTCGGTGACATGTTCCATGTGATAATGGGACGGTTGCCACACGACTGCAAGTCGGCGTGTTGGGAATCGGCTCTGATCGAGCCATTCCCGTAGTGCTTTGCATGCGCCAATTGACTCCATTTGACTGGAGTCATTTTTAGCTTTCAGGATGGCAATGCCTGCCGCCCTGTTGTCCACGAATATGGTAGAGATTCAT
>JAKOGH010000916.1:0-10721 GCA_024811115.1 Terana coerulea
GTAGAACAATAGAGAAGATGAGCAGAGCGCTTACGGCGTCTATCTGACTCAACAGGCCACACCATCGGGCTAGTGACCCTGTTCGTATGCACGTCTGCGCTGTGTAATATCGTAGCCAACTCCCCACGCTGCGCGATATTCAGACTGCCGAAGTAGAAGCGCATGTTGAATATTGCCAAAGAGGTGACCTCTTTGGCGATATTCAACATCTGCTTCTCTACCTCTTAGAGGTCTAGGATATTGTGGAGTGGCCAAGAAGAATATTCGCAGGTGGTTGTCAAATGCGAGCGCAGATACGCCGGGTGTGCGAGCAGTGCCCAGACAGGGGACTGGTCGGCGCTGTATTCCAAACGGCGATGTTGTTTGTGCTTTTGGCCACAGTAGAAACGCCTGCTTGGCACGTTCGCCACATTCGTGCAGGACTACACGTAGCAGCGTCACTTTGTGATGGCCTAGCACTGGATGACGGTCGAAATGGTGTGGCGGCTGGTGTGGACTGTATCATTTGACGTGCGCGGTGGGATTCTGCGGAAGGAGGATTGAGCGTCTGAAGTAGTGTTGCCAAAGTTCAGTTCAGTTCGGTGGTTCAGAACCAGAACCAATGAACCGAACCATGTAGTTCAGTTCAGTTTGGTTCTGGTTCGGCCTCTAGGTAACTTGGTTCGGTTCTTGGTTCGAGGCATGGCTGTCACACCGAACCAAGTTCGAACCGGTTTGAACCATGAACCATGTACATGTTATGTAGTGTATTTGTACTGGGATTCGTAGAGAAAAGTACATGAACTTACTTACTGTAGCATGTCTAAACTATTTTTCATCATTGTGCTTGTAAACTGAGCACCAAATGTTGCTCTGCTTATGTTTTGGTGTATACATGATGCCATCAATAGCTGCCAAAAATGGCAACTGGCAGCCTCTATCAGACACTGAGCTTCAAAACATCATAATATAAGGCTTTTGCACTATACAAACCCTTCTAGATGTCAATATATAACTCTATTATGATCTACCATTGCAATTATACTGATTTGACAGAGTAAAGCAGACATATACATGGTTCAATGGTTCGAACCAGTTCAAACCCTGAACTGAACCGACTGAACCAGTTCATGCTGGTTCAGTTCAGTTCGGTTCTGGTTCGGCTATTAAACACTTGGTTCTGGTTCTGGTTCAGACAAAAATGGGCCCGAACTGAACTGAACTGAACTTTGGCAACACTAGTCTGAAGAGTGGCACATTATGTGGCGAGGAAAGGCGACAAAGAGGCTGGAGCGGTTGCGAAAGTGGTCGCACTACGTATCTGCGAGCGCGATCAGGTGCCTGAGCCATCGCCGCGGCGAGAACGGCCAGATGGCCATAGTGCCAGGGTTTCGCGCCTGCGTGTGGAAAACGTTGGCCATACGCAGCACGATATCTGTCTCAAACGAGTTAGGACGCCTGCAGCATGGGGACTGGGAGATTAAGTACTTCACCGTTTCCTGTACTCACCTCCGCCGCAGACCATTATACCATCATCCAAGACAGGTATAACGCGTCCAGACTTGAATGACTTCGGCAACTGTGGACCTCGTGGATGTCCTAGGCGGCAGGTAGGCGGGCGGCGTACCATGTGTGGTAAACAGAGCGAAAGAGGCGTCGGTATATTCATCGTGGGGTCGGGCGCGAGAATATTGTGAGAGAGGAGACAGCTGCTGGGCGTATGGCGCCGCTGTCGACAATTATATAACCCAGAGCGAGCCGGAGATACTCGTGCGGTACTGTGTGGGCACTTACGCGTCTACAAACTGCTGTCGCGACGCTATTAGCACGCCCTGTACTTGACAGCGCCCACGGACCAACCGACTGCGCTTACCTGTGCTCGCGCGCGAGTTAACACAGACACCCAGCGTGCGGCTCTCGTACATTCGTCAGACGGAGCCAGCGCACCCAGGTATATCGCCCAGGTGACTAGAGCTGTTCGACCCATTTGGTTTGTCGTCCGGTTTTGTGGGGCAAAGGCTAACAATAACAGGACCTCTGGAATGATCAGATTTATCATGATAGAAAGAGATGACTCAGTAAGGCGAGCTGGGCAGCGCTGTCGATGATGTTCATGGCGAGTGCCAGGAAGGACACCAGCTGCTCAAAACCGACACAACATTCCTTCCAGCCGTTCTGATAAAAATAGTTGATTTGGCATGTGGTGTACATATGATAGCGGAGGTCACTGCAGGTAGGTGACATCGGTAAACGCTCCGTAATACATCGGGTGACACCCATCCGAGCATGGGTACACATCTGAAGCACCGAGCTCCGTTTCCTGGGTTTCCTCGCAAAAGAATGCGCGAGCAAAGCATTCTATCTCTCACATCCTTCATGAGCCTGAGCAGAGCAGAGTCACAGTCAGTCTCCAGCAAAGGAAGAAACCAGTGCACGACGCACCTGTGATACTGCCTGCCAAGCAAAACTCACATTCTCTCCACATCCCACATACCAAGGCATTTTTTGAGCACTTATAGCTTAAGCTCGAGAGGTGACCCGAATATCTTTCCTACAGCGCACTGAGCGGCCGTGGAATGCTTGAGTGTAGGGTTTGCAGCCTGAGTGGGTGCAAGAGCCCGAGGTCGGGGAAGGTCGTTCGAATACCCGTCTTTACGCGTTCAGTTCGCCATTCCAGATGATACAAAAGAAGGTATGCGGTGTAATGATGTTAAGACGCATCTCGGGACTGGCGTTGGTCCTCGTTCGTAGGTGATTGAGAGAGAAGATGAAGGCAGGAAGGAAGCTGCAAAGCGCCGGCGTCAGAACCACAATGCCACGACCGGTTCGGAATTGAAGCAACTCGCTTCCGACACGACTCCGATCCCGACGCGAAACACAACACGCCATCGCGCCTACGGTTCTGGGTGTGCATGAAGCGCAGGTAGCGGTGTCATCTTCGCCGTTTCTCGTACACATGCTCGTCTTGCAAGGTGCGGAGTCCGCAAACGCCGTGCTGATTGTGCTGCTCTGACAGGGCCACGCACAACATGTACATAAGCAACGGCTTGCAGCCACGACAGTAAGCACCAGACAGCGGTACGGATCTGCAAACGCAGTGTGACTCATGTGAGTGGATGCCAGACATACATGCCAACGATTTGCCACATACCATTGTTTCAGTAACGCAGTCGTACTGCAAACCATGCTTAGTACGTGAGCTACCTTGACGAAGGATCTTATGACTAATATAACATCTTCTAGTTGCTCTCCTTGCACACCTACCCCGTGAGCCGTCTCTTTCAACTGTTTATGACCGCATTACAAGCTATTTTCAGAGTCTGCGGTTGCTGTCGGCACCGGGTTTGGTCAACTATTCCGCGGAATAGGTGTGTTCCTCCATCTTATCCGTATCTGTGCTGTTGCTGACAATGCCCCAGGTCAAGTCGGCGGCGTCGCGATATCCGCCGCCTTGTTCCAGTCCATTCTCAATATTGAGCTGCACAAGCGCATACGGGGGGAGAATGCGGAGGAGACGATCAGGACGATACGACACTGTGCAACTCTCGTCGCCCGTCTTCCTCCCGACCTCCAACGCGCCGCGCGTGACTCGTACGCCATCAGCCTCCGCGCCGTCTTCATCATGGCAGCCTGCTCGACGTTCCTTGCGTACCTGGCTCGGCTGCCCGTAGGTCACGGCTTACAGCTGCGTAGGGTAGCTGGCTGACCTGTCTCCGCAGATACCGGACAAGAGCCTCGACGACGGGCCCGCGAACAACGCGCCGACGACGCCGGTCGAGCGCGAGAACCCGCTGGAGATCACGGACGACCCGGAGGAGGACGCGGGGCTGAACGCGGACAGCGAGGACGAGGACGTGCCGCCGATCCGCCCGCAGCTCGCGCCGAAGCGCCGGCGGCGGCTCTCGACGTACGAGTCCTCTCACGGCGGGATGGACCTCGAGAGTCAGGAGATTGGGGGCTCGGCGCGGCAGGTTCGGAAACGGAGCTTGTCGATCTCGGGGAGTGTTTAATGGAGGTGCGTTGATCGAGCATTGTTCTGTCTCATTCGCAGGCTTTGCAGAAACTCTTTGAATCATGGTCACCGTCATAGAGGACATGGATATGAATGTGGTTACAGCTAGCTCGTGGCAAAAACAGTACCTTGTACACACCACAATTAAACCACATGGATGCCTCGAGTCTGCAGACGTTGAACTGATCGCGGACCTGTTCGACATGACACCGAGCTGGTGAAGGAGGAGAGGTAGGGGCTTATGGCTTTAGCTTTTGGTTTCAGCTTATGGGTCTCGCAAGCCTAAATAACGTACGGCCGCGATTCCCATGCGTCATGACTTTGAACTACGTATACAACGGAGAAATGTACCACACAATATTTCACGACAATGAGCCAGCCGTCACGTCACTCTGGCTCTTCATCCAGTCTAAAGCCATCTGCAAGTGCTCCTCGGGCCCCTCGCTGTCCAGCCACGCATACTGCTTGTTCATCTCCGCGATCAACGCGGCGTCGTCGTCTCTCTGGACGCTCGTGAGCGCCCACAGTTCGCCGGTGCGTGCGGAGACGTCCTGGACGTGGTTCGCGAACGGCAGCCGGATGTGTTCGTATGCTTTCAAGGCCTGCTGCACGTTCTCCTTTGTCACGGACGGGTGCCCGAGCAAGCCAGCCAGCGTCCATGCGTCCTGTCGGTGCAGCATCTCAGTTATGTGCGACTACTAGTGGGCGGACGAAAGCGTACCTCGATCGCTTGGGCCGCCCCCGAGCCTTGGTACGGTGTCATCGCATGGGCCTGTGTAGTCATGGCACTCAACCGCAGGCTCTTCAGAACGGATCAGGACGTACCGCGTCTCCGAGCAAGGCGACGCTCCCGTTCACACAGGTGGGCAGACGGCGCAATTGGTGCAAGCCCCATCTCGTGGGGGTCTCCAAATTCTACCGATACGAATGACGACCAGGCAAAGAGTGAGAGGCAAGTCACAACTGGACGGGTCCCGGGAAAGCGTACCTGGAGCAACTCTTGCGCATCAGCTTCGTACCCGGCGTAGATGGCGAGTATGTCCTCGCGAGTGCATTCAGTGACCCACGGCTGGTCCCACGGAGTGTCGTTGAGCTCCGGATTGACAATGATTCCAGCGACGTTCACGATTTTGCCTTGGGCGATTGGGTAGGTGACCAAGGTCTAGAGAACGAAACCAGTCGATTCAGTCCGTGGACATGCGATATCAAATCAACATGCGGACCTTGCCCTTCCCCAGCCACTGGAATCATGTCTGGGTCAGCAAACATCGGCGCGAATAAAGCAAGAACACATTGCGCACAATGACTGTTCCCAAGAGAGCCGGGTGAGGCTCTCCATTCTTGCGGACCAACTTCTCCGCAGGAACCAAGCCCCTGTAGAAAGTGCTTCCGTTCCATATGGGCTCAACGTATTTGAGCAGCTCTGGCTGTCCCTCGCTGGCCATCTTCTGGAACATGGCACGGCGCACGGCAGACTTCAGGCCGTCGCATCCGATCAGGACGTCGCACGTCGCCTTCGAGCCGTCTTCGAACGCGAGCTCAACTGGTCCGGAAGGCCCGCCGTCGGTGTACGAATGGCAGCGCTTCGCTAAATGGATGTGAATGTGCTCGGGGACATGCTTGACCAGAAGGTCAAGAAGATGTGCCCGGTGGTACTGATGGTAAGGTTCTTGAGGACGTGTTAACTACCGGCAGCATCGTTGGATGCATGAAACGCTCACGATTGAAATTGAACCGATGGAGCACTCGGCCTTCAGGCCCCTCCTCGGAGCGGCGAACAAGCATCCGAAACAGTTCGTCTAATACATGTCAGGGACGAGTCGACGTCTTACAGTTATGGATGGGAATGAAGCATACCTTCAGAACCGTCCGGTGCAAAGCCCGCCAACTCGCGCATGGGCTTGTCCAGGCCAATCAAGGAGAACCTTCCACGGCCTGCCCCAGATAGTGAGGCCAGCTCCAATCTCTTGCAGATTGGCGGCAGCTTCGTAAACGTCTACTGCAACATCTGGATATTTTCCGAGGGCAACCGCAAGAATGAGACCGCCCAAGCCACCACCGCTGCAAGGTCGCAAAATTAGCATATAATAATGCTTGGAAAAGGAGACTACTAGCCATATTGCCACCCGGAATTTTGGGAAGAAGGCATAGAGGATTTACGGTCTTCAGCGGGCGTGTTTAGTTCTTTGCCCTGGACATCAGCTTATCCCCCGTGTTATATACTCAAGAATGGACCTTGAGTAATCCAGCGTACGTCGCACCATGCCTCCTCGGCATGAGGTTGCACAACCGCGTCGCGAGAAGCTATGCCCTACACCATCAATGAAATACATGTAAGAAGACCTTGCCAAATGGGATAACGGGAAAACCCGCCCGATAAAGAACGGTAGCTGACTATGCTTGGTGATGAACTGAGGGCTTCTTTCTAGTACGCGAGCAGAGCGAAGTCTCCATGCGGCCGCGCTGTTCGCAGTGAACGCTGGCGAATCGGCGGCGGAGCCACGAACCTAGCACGCCATGTCCCGTGGTACATCCCAAACTGCCAGTGCAGGATACTTATTCACAAGTAGAGTTGGCTGGTTTGACGAGCCGCGTCGCGTTCTGCGCTGTCCGGACAACAGAGGATCTCCGGTTTCCACTGCCACCGGAAATTTTGTATGCATACGGTAGTTCTCGATGACCCTGGCTCCCGACAGTTCCTGCGCAGCTCGCTGGACTTTCATACCGTCCACTCGGCTGTGTCGAAGAGCATTGCCATAGCGCTTATGATGACCAAGCACGTCGCTGGAAGCCTGCGCCCAACAATTATTCATACTTTCTGCGCGTGCGTATCCGAAACATACGTCACCTGGTCAGAGAAACAGGTTTGAATAGGGAATGCCAGCTGATTGAATCAAGCGGCGCGCTGTCTAGGACCTTCTCTTCTGCATGCGAGCGGCGGCTGCATTGTCGCACAATGCGCTGATCACCCACTTCGGCGCCGCACGATCACACCTTCGAGCCGCCGTGGCGCCAGAGCTTGAGCATAGTGTCAGCAAAATGCATGGTTGTCTGGGTGAGTTTCGCCTTACGGCACCGTTACCCGGCTGCGCATACCCCCAACAGGGCCGTAGACGTAAGCCGACCACGGAAGGAAGTGAACGAATCTATAGTCCACTTCTTTGAATTGGTATGTATGTCCTCCATAGCAGATCTGTCAGCCGAGAGCCGTCGTCCAAATACTTGGATGTGCTTACTTGTCCGCGCCGGAATGCAGCCGTGGCATATTACATCCTCTGCAAAAGCTGGGAACTCTGCCGCCCCGCCGATTCTCCGTTCTCGTCGAAATGTCAACCATCTCCACCGTTTGTCTTGTCGCTCCTGGTCTTACGGTTGGTCGTCCTGGCCGGCCAACCGTCCGCTCTGGGTTCTGGCCAGTCCTCCATCGACGCGTCAGCACTTGGTCGGCAACTTGAACCTGGGGCCCCTGAAGAACCATCGGTCTGCGCTGGCCCCGATCGACTTCCTGTAGCCCTGGTTGAGCCCTGGACAGTGGATCTATCAGCTCTGGGCCGGGTCCGCAGTCAGCGCTGTCGGTTTGCTATGGCCTCTGTCCTTCGGCTCGGGGAGTAGCCAGTACTAGCGTTTGGCTGCCCACGTTCGTGGTGGGCATCGACGTCGGCATCCAGCGAGCCATTCTCACTGGTTCGAGGCCGTTGTACCACAGCCGGCGCTAGCCCAGCCTTGGTGGCGTTCCTGAAGCTGGACGACGCGGTCTGCGGTGCGACACGGCGCACGACACGGCGTAAGCACTTGATGCGCGGGAGAAACTGGTGTGGCCACGACTGCAGAATGGTGCGCTAGATGCACAATGGCCGATGCAACTGGGGGACAACGTCGGCTTGCGTAGGGCGTATGTGAGTCGACGAGGGACGGCGGGACAGTGGAACAAGCGACTCGGGACGCGCAACACGACACGCCATCTACGGTTTTTTTTTTTTTTTTTGAATCTGGTGGTTTAAAGTGCGTACGGAGAAGTACATGTACACCTACAGTAGACAGAGAGGACGGAAGAGAGAGAGAAAGAAAAAGGAAACTTCAGGCTGTCTGATGACAAAGATGTGTCTGGCGCCCGTGTGACGCAGACCCTTGTATCGCGCCGACGCGCCCGCTCTTTGTCTTGTGCCTTGCCCGCGCCGTGTCATCCGGGTCCGGGGTGTAGCCAAACTCAATGCGCAACGCCAGAAGTTCGCTTTGAGGGAGGTCATACCGCCGCGCGACTCTGTCGGCTGCGTGCATGGCATATTTCTGCGTGAAGGACGCAAGAGGTTCTTTCGGGAATCTGGCCCTCCAGTCAAGGTAAGCCTTCTTCCTCGCTGTTGAGTGGAGGTACGCCTTGAAGATCGACATGGTGTCATTATCTCCCGCAGCCAGGTCGTCCAAGGCCTGGTCAACGAGTTCCAGCCACTGGAAGGTGCCCACAACTGGGTTCATCTCGAGGAACTCCAAGACGTCCTCGGGCGATGGCAACTTCGCACGCCATAGGTGCACTATGTGCTCCTCCACCGTCATGCCGTCTGGGACAGGGGTGGATCTAAGTAGTCAAGGGCGTCTCTGGGTATGTTTGGATCCCGTCTCCGCAGTTCAGCCTCGATGTCTGGCGGCTTATGCTTTTGATCCACAGGTCGCAGTCAAACCAGATGTGATTTCTGGATTCTTCCTCGCCGCACCAGCAGTCAACGTTCCCGTCGAAGTTCATTTTCTCACGGAACATCCCATGCGGGAAGTGCCCGGTGGTGAAACGAGCCATTCGAGCGAAGGTAACGTTGCTCTTCCCAAGTGTAGATAAGTACCAATTCGCTCCAGTGTGCTTGCACTTGCTGAAGTCTGTTGGCCGAATCAAGCAGTTATGGCCTCGGTAGTCTGGGTCGCGCATCTGCTGTTGCCATGCTTCGTAAGTTTGTTGGGTGACACGCTGTCGAGCGAAGGCAAACGAGACATGGTCAGATGGCTCATCTGCGCCTTGACCAGCTAGCTTATCTACAGCTTCATTCCAGTAGATTTTCATGTGTCCAGGACACCAATGGATGTGGATCCAGTGGTCGCGTGACTTTTCAAGCCATGGCCGTACTGAGCGGCACGCCGCTACCGAGAGCAGTTGGGAGGGACCTTTCCCAGCCGCAAGAATAGACGTAAGTGCTGCGCGGTTATCTGCGAACACATGGATGTCCTTAACATTCTCGGGCAGGTTCTGAACTGCCTCTGCCAGCCCTCGTGCAAGGGCCGCCATCTCGGCATCATACGGCGTCGATTTTCCGTATCCAAACTTGCCCTGACGCACAGTGCCGCTGTGCTTGACCATCCAGGCGGCTCCGGCAAAGGTGCCCGCTTGTCCATTGGACACTTTCTTCTGGGATCCATCGGTGAATACCATTGCGCGGTTTGGGTCCCGTTCGATCTCACTGATGATGGGGTTTAGTCTAATATTTACCCAGTCCTGCAGGGCCTCTTTATTCGCCTTTGGCGGCGCAAGCTTCCCATCTGCCACATCCATGTGATAAATCACTTGGTTTGCCAGGGCATCAGAGATTCGATTTCCAGGGCGGCACTCGTCGTGCAGTAAGTCGAACTTCTCTGAGGACTGCTGTCCTGTGTCATTAATCCACACCATAGGCGAGTCAAGGTCTGGATCCAGTTCGGCACCAAGAGGGAATGGTGCACTGGTTGGTACACACTGGGGTCGCCAGCTTGGAGGTAGCTGTGCCCGCGTTGAGTGCCCGTCATGCAAGGTGCGTACACGCAACCCTGCTTTCTTCATGTACTTATCAATCTGGTGCCGGATAGGAAACAGCCCTGCCATCATTTCGAGCGCCCCGACACGTGTGGAGCGATACCCACCGGTAATCCATCGGGCGGCCTGGTTTTGGGCTTTCTGCAGAAGGTCGCACACTGTCTTTCGACCGCGCCAGTCTGGTCGCCACCATAGCTGTGCGCCATACGTGATAATGGGCAGGACATTGGAGATGTACAGCCGCCGCTTGTCCCGAGGTGAGAACCCTCGATTTGAGTTTCCAAGCATACGCAGTGCTGTAACTGTGCTTCGTGCCTTATTAGCATAGAACTTAACGTGTGCCCGGAATGACAGCCGTGGGTCAAGGAAAAATCCAAGGTACCGCATGCAGTTCGTCGGAACAATGGTGTGCAGGCTACCGTCGATTCTGACTTTGAGTTTAGGTCCGAGGGGCTCTGTCTCGCTCCACTTGGGCCCCTGCGGAAATGCATAATCTCCAGCTTGTCCGCCTCGACACCAAGGCCAATTTGGTTCAAGTCAGTGACAATGGAGGTAAATATATTCCTCGCAATCCAATTGTTGTATATGAGCTGATCATGTCTGTCATTCTCAGGGCCCAACTGGCCCGCCACATGGATGAGACCGTCATCCACGAAGAACTGGACTGTTGCATTACCATCCAAAATCTTGCCAATCGGGGCCACTTTATGCAGCACCGGGGCGACGTAGAGGCCCGTGAGGACTGGAGACAGAGCTGACCCCTGCCCCACGCCTGTGGAGAAGTCCATTCGGTCAGACACCATGCCATTGGAACTGGGTCTGCCGTCCAATGAGGTAGTCCTCGAAGTAGGAGCAGAGGCTCTGGAAAAGCCTTGCTTGCGCAAGATTGAGGCCATGAGGCCATGGTGAATGGAAGGGAAGAATTGTGAGACATCAAGCAGGAGTGCTGTTGAGTCTAGT
>JAKOGH010000917.1:0-17430 GCA_024811115.1 Terana coerulea
GATTTTGCCTTGGGCGATTGGGTAGGTGACCAAGGTCTAGAGAACGAAACCAGTCGATTCAGTGCGTGGACATGCGATATCAAATCAACATGCGGACCTTGCCCTTCCCCAGCCACTGGAATCATGTCTGGGTCAGCAAACATCAGCGCGAATAACGCAAGAACATTGCGCGCAATGACTGTTCCCAAGAGAGCCGGGTGGGCTCTCCATTCTTGCGGACCAACTTCTCCGCAGGAACCAAGCCCCTGTAGAAAGTGCTTCCGTTCCATATGGGCTCAACGTATTTGAGCAGCTCTGGCTGTCCCTCGCTGGCCATCTTCTGGAACATGGCACGGCGCACGCAGCTTCTGGGCCGTCGCATCCGATCAGGACGTCGCACGTCGCCTTCGAGCCGTCTTCGAACGCGAGCTCAACTGGTCCGGAAGGCCCGCCGTCGGTGTACGAATGGCAGCGCTTCGCTAAATGGATGTGAATGTGCTCGGGGACATGCTTGACCAGAAGGTCAAGAAGATGTGCGGTGGTACTGATGGTAAGGTTCTTGAGGACGTGTTAACTACCGGCAGCATCGTTTGGATGCTGGGAAACGCTCACGATTGAAATTGAACCGATGGAGCACTCGGCCTTCAGGCCTCCTCAGGCGGCGAACAAGCATCCGAAACAGTTCGTCTAATACATGTCAGGGACGAGTCGACGTCTTACAGTTATAGATGGGAATGAAGCATACCTTCAGAACCGTCCGGTGCAAAGCCCGCCAACTCGCGCATGGGCTTGTCCAAGCCAATCAAGGAGAGAGAACTTCTGGCCTGCCCCAGATAGTGAGGCCAGCTCCAATCTCTTGCAGATTGGCGGCAGCTTCGTAAACGTCCACTGCAACATCTGGATATTTTCCGAGGGCAACCGCAGAATGAGACCGCCCAAGCCACCGCCGCTGCAAGGTCGCAAAATTAGCATATAATAATGCTTGGAAAAGGAGACTACTAGCCATATCGCCACCCGAATTTTGGGGAAGAAGGCATAGGGGATTTACAGTCTTCAGCGGGCGTGTTTAGTTCTTTGCCCTGGACGTCAGCTTATCCCCGTGTTATATACTCAAGAATGGACCTTGAGTAATCCAGCGCACGTCGCGCCATGCCTCCTCGGCATGAGGTTGCACAACCGCGTCGCGAAGCTATGCCCTACACCATCAATGAAATACATGTAAGAAGGCCTTGCCAAATGGGATAAGGAAAACCCGCCCGATAAAGAACGGTAGCTGACTATGCTTGGTGATGAACTGAGGGCTTCTTTCTAGTACGCGAGCAGAGCGAAATCTCCCGTGCGGCCGCGCTGTTCGCAGTGAACGCTGGCGAATCGGCGGCGGAGCCACGACCTAGCACGCCATGTCCCGTGGTACATCCGCTGCCAGTGCAGGATACTTATTGACAAGTAGAGTTAGCTGGTTTGACGAGCCGCGTCGCGTTCTGCGCTGTCCGGACAACAGAGGATCTCCGGGTTCCACTGCCACCGGAAATTTTGTATGCATACGGTAGTTCTCGATGACCCTGGCTCCCGACAGTTCCTGCGCAGCTCGCTGGACTTTCATACCGTCCACTCGGCTGTGTCGAAGAGCATTGCCATAGCGCTTATGATGACCAAGCACGTCGCTGGAAGCCTGCGCCCAACAATTATTCATACTTTCTGCGCGTGCGTGTCCGAAACATACGTCACCTGGTCAGAGAAACAGGTTTGAATAGGAAATGCCAGCTGATTGAATCAAGCAGCGCGCTGTCCAGGACCTTCTCTTCTGCATGCGAGCGGCGGCTGCATGGTCGCACAATGCGCTGATCACTCACTTCGGCGCCGCACGATCACACTTCGAGCCGCCGTGGCGCCAGAGCTTGAGCATAGTGTCAGCAAAATGCATGTTTGTCTGGGTGACTTCGCCTTACGGCACCGTTACCCAGCTGCGCATACCCCAACAGGGCCGTAGACGTAAGCCGACCACGGTAGGAAGTGAGCGAATCTATAGTCCGCTTCTTTGAATTGGTATGTATGTCCTCCATAGCAGGTCTGTCAGTAAGAGCCGTCGTCCAAATACTTGGATGTGCTTACTTGTCCGCGCCGAAATGCGGCCGTGGCATATTACCTCCTCTGCAAAAGCTGGGAACTCTGCCGCACCGCCTATTCTCCGTTCTCGTCGAAATGTCAACCATCTCCGCCGTTTGTCTTGTCGCTCTAGTCTTCCGGTTCGTCGTCCTGGCCGGCCAACCGTCCGCTCTGGGTTCTGGCCAGTCCTCCATCGACGCGTCAGCACTTGGTCGGCAACTTGAACCTGGGGCCCCTGAAGATCCATCGGTCTGCGCTAGCCCCGATCGACTTCCTATAGCCCTGGTTGAGCCCTGGACAGTGGATCTATCAGCTCTGGGCCGGGTCCGTAGTCAGCGCTGTCGGTTTGCTATGGCCTCTGTCCTTCGGCTCGGGAGTAGCCAGTACTAGTGTTTGGCTGCCCACGTTCGTGGTGGGCATCGACGTCGGCATCCAGCGAGCCATTCTCACTGGTTCGAGGCCGTTGCACCACAGCCGGCGCTAGCCCAGCCTTGGTGGCGTTCCTGAAGCTGGGAGACGCGGTCTGCGATGCGCACGACACGGCGGAAGCACTTGATGCGCGGGAGAAACTGGTACAGTACGGCCCACGACTGCAGAATGATGCGCTAGATGCACAATGGCCGATGCGACTGGGGGACAACGTCGGCTTGCCTACGGCGTATGCGAGTCGACGAGGGACGGCGGGACAGTGGAACAAGCGACTCGGGACGCGCAACACGACACGCCATCTACGGTTTTTTTTTTTTTTTGAATCTGGTGGTTTAAAGTGCGTACGGAGAAGTACATGTACACCTACAGTAGACAGAGAGGACGGAAGAGAGAGAGAAAGAAAAAGGGAAACTTCAGGCTGTCTGATGACAAAGATGTGTCTGGCGCCCGTGTGACGCAGACCCTTGTATCGCGCCGACGCGCCCGCTCTTTGTCTTGTGCCTTGCCCGCGCCGTGTCATCCGGGTCCGGGGTGTAGCCAAACTCAATGCGCAACGCCAGAAGTTCGCTTTGAGGGAGGTCATACCGCCGCGCGACTCTGTCGGCTGCGTGCATGGCATATTTCTGCGTGAAGGACGCAAGAGGTTCTTTCGGGAATCTGGCCCTCCAGTCAAGGTAAGCCTTCTTCCTCGCTGTTGAGTGGAGGTACGCCTTGAAGATCGACATGGTGTCATTATCTCCCGCAGCCAGGTCGTCCAAGGCCTGGTCAACGAGTTCCAGCCACTGGAAGGTGCCCACAACTGGGTTCATCTCGAGGAACTCCAAGACGTCCTCGGGCGATGGCAACTTCGCACGCCATAGGTGCACTATGTGCTCCTCCACCGTCATGCCGTCTGGGACAGGGGTGGATCTAAGTAGTCAAGGGCGTCTCTGGGTATGTTTGGATCCCGTCTCCGCAGTTCAGCCTCGATGTCTGGCGGCTTATGCTTTTTGATCCACAGGTCGCAGTCAAACCAGATGTGATTTCTGGATTCTTCCTCGCCGCACCAGCAGTCAACGTTCCCGTCGAAGTTCATTTTCTCACGGAACATCCCATGCGGGAAGTGCCCGGTGGTGAAACGAGCCATTCGAGCGAAGGTAACGTTGCTCTTCCCAAGTGTAGATAAGTACCAATTCGCTCCAGTGTGCTTGCACTTGCTGAAGTCTGTTGGCCGAATCAAGCAGTTATGGCCTCGGTAGTCTGGGTCGCGCATCTGCTGTTGCCATGCTTCGTAAGTTTGTTGGGTGACACGCTGTCGAGCGAAGGCAAACGAGACATGGTCAGATGGCTCATCTGCGCCTTGACCAGCTAGCTTATCTACAGCTTCATTCCAGTAGATTTTCATGTGTCCAGGACACCAATGGATGTGGATCCAGTGGTCGCGTGACTTTTCAAGCCATGGCCGTACTGAGCGGCACGCCGCTACCGAGAGCAGTTGGGAGGGACCTTTCCCAGCCGCAAGAATAGACGTAAGTGCTGCGCGGTTATCTGCGAACACATGGATGTCCTTAACATTCTCGGGCAGGTTCTGAACTGCCTCTGCCAGCCCTCGTGCAAGGGCCGCCATCTCGGCATCATACGGCGTCGATTTTCCGTATCCAAACTTGCCCTGACGCACAGTGCCGCTGTGCTTGACCATCCAGGCGGCTCCGGCAAAGGTGCCCGCTTGTCCATTGGACACTTTCTTCTGGGATCCATCGGTGAATACCATTGCGCGGTTTGGGTCCCGTTCGATCTCACTGATGATGGGGTTTAGTCTAATATTTACCCAGTCCTGCAGGGCCTCTTTATTCGCCTTTGGCGGCGCAAGCTTCCCATCTGCCACATCCATGTGATAAATCACTTGGTTTGCCAGGGCATCAGAGATTCGATTTCCAGGGCGGCACTCGTCGTGCAGTAAGTCGAACTTCTCTGAGGACTGCTGTCCTGTGTCATTAATCCACACCATAGGCGAGTCAAGGTCTGGATCCAGTTCGGCACCAAGAGGGAATGGTGCACTGGTTGGTACACACTGGGGTCGCCAGCTTGGAGGTAGCTGTGCCCGCGTTGAGTGCCCGTCATGCAAGGTGCGTACACGCAACCCTGCTTTCTTCATGTACTTATCAATCTGGTGCCGGATAGGAAACAGCCCTGCCATCATTTCGAGCGCCCCGACACGTGTGGAGCGATACCCACCGGTAATCCATCGGGCGGCCTGGTTTTGGGCTTTCTGCAGAAGGTCGCACACTGTCTTTCGACCGCGCCAGTCTGGTCGCCACCATAGCTGTGCGCCATACGTGATAATGGGCAGGACATTGGAGATGTACAGCCGCCGCTTGTCCCGAGGTGAGAACCCTCGATTTGAGTTTCCAAGCATACGCAGTGCTGTAACTGTGCTTCGTGCCTTATTAGCATAGAACTTAACGTGTGCCCGGAATGACAGCCGTGGGTCAAGGAAAAATCCAAGGTACCGCATGCAGTTCGTCGGAACAATGGTGTGCAGGCTACCGTCGATTCTGACTTTGAGTTTAGGTCCGAGGGGCTCTGTCTCGCTCCACTTGGGCCCCCTGCGGAAATGCATAATCTCCAGCTTGTCCGCCTCGACACCAAGGCCAATTTGGTTCAAGTCAGTGACAATGGAGGTAAATATATTCCTCGCAATCCAATTGTTGTATATGAGCTGATCATGTCTGTCATTCTCAGGGCCCAACTGGCCCGCCACATGGATGAGACCGTCATCCACGAAGAACTGGACTGTTGCATTACCATCCAAAATCTTGCCAATCGGGGCCACTTTATGCAGCACCGGGGCGACGTAGAGGCCCGTGAGGACTGGAGACAGAGCTGACCCCTGCCCCACGCCTGTGGAGAAGTCCATTCGGTCAGACACCATGCCATTGAAGTGGAACTGGGTCTGCCGTCCAATGAGGTAGTCCTCGAAGTAGGAGCAGAGGCTCTGGTGAAAGCCTTGCTTGCGCAAGATTGAGGCCATGAGGCCATGGTGAATGGAAGGGAAGAATTGTGAGACATCAAGCAGGAGTGCTGTTGAGTCTAGTCCCTGTTTCCATGCTTGGCGAATGTTGTGCACTAACTGTATGCCAGCGTCCTGTGTGCTATGCTGTAGGGTACCGCCATACTGGCCCGGATGCATAATGCCATATTTTTGCGCATCAAACTGCATGCGCTGTGCTAGAACCTTCTCAAGCAGTTTCCCGAGGCAATTAAGCAGCACGATCGGCCGGTATGCTTTAGCTCTGGTGTAGTCTGGCTTGTTTGGTTTGGGGATTACCACAGTCCTCGACTTTTTGAAGATCGTAGGATGGATTCCATACTGAATGCAGGCATTAAAGAATGCAGCAATATGTGGCTCGGTGTTGGTGTGATCGTGCTCAACATTATCACACGTGCACTCAGACTCATCTGATATCATTCGTTTTAGCCAAAACCAGCTTGCGTTATCTGGCCCTGGAGCCGAAAAGTTGCTTGTGTTACGCAGCGCATCACGAATTTCACGGTCGCTCATGGGTGGGAATGAGCGTTCGTCGTGTGACGGCACGTCATTCATGAAGCTTTCATCAATGCTGCGTGGGTTGGCCGGTGTAAACTGTTCCTGGAACAACTTACCCAGCTTTTCAGGCTCGTCTATTGGGTTCCCAGCCCTATCGACCAAGCCTGAGGTGGCATTGAGTCTACGCGGCTTAGTCCACTCAACCATATCCCATATGCGAGACTGGTGCGTTTTTTCCATGATCTTATCAAAGTATTCACGCTTCGCCCGGCGTACAGCACCTTTTAACCGCTTGGAGGCGCGGTCAATGCGAGAGTCCGTGGCAGCAATATCCTTGGTGAGTACCATGACCCGCTGATGCCATGATGTTTCAAACTGACTCCCAGCTTGGATCACACGGCGTTGCCATGTTCGCCGTTCGGCAGCTAATCCCTTACGCTTGCTGCGAAGGCTGCGAATCTCTGTGGCAACCTCAGTGCATCGCGCATTCCACCACGACTTGGATCGCCGTGTTGGTTGTGGAGTGGTCGCGAATTGCTTCCAGTACTCCTCCATGCGGAATTCCACCCAGTTGCCGATCCGCTCGACATGCTCGCGTGACTCATATGTGAGTGGCAAAGCTTCGAAGACGCTCCGGCACATGTGTACGTACTGAGCTCCTTACGCCATCTACGGTTGACGAGACGTCCGAGGATGGATTTCGTTTTGATGCACCATCACTCGCGCCAAGCGCCTGATGGGCGCTCCCACGGCTTGGTCCGCCCGACCGAGGCCTTACTCTGGAATTGGAGTGTGGTCCTTGTACCTACCTATAGCTACAGCTCAATGCTAGTGGAATCGAGAAAGCATGGAGCAGAGGGAGCCCAGAGTCTCTCGAAAGGTCGAAATCCGAGGTTTGCTGGCGGGCGCTAAAAGCCGGAGGTAGCCGGGAATTGATTGATGAGCGAATGCGGTAACTTGACGATAACAAGCCCGAGATGATCTAAGTTTGGGTTATCTAGCACGTGAGCCCCCGCCCTCCGCCACGCCACATCGAGCTCGCGCTCGTTGTTCTCAACCGTACAGCCTGCCTTCTGCGGCGTCTCCTTCACTACGAGTACCTTCATCCACAGGCGACCTGGCAGCCACCAAGTGTTGCTGGTGCCTCCCCGATTATCTTGCTGGCACTCCTCGCCCTTCCCTATACCGTTGGTACGACCCGGAAGACCTCACTTGCTTGCAAATGCATCGCCACTCTCGGACCACCTGTCGATCAGGACCTACAGGAAGTCACGGGAGGATATGGGGGTTGTCACTTGATGGTGCCGGGCTGTGAGAGGTTCTTATAAACGGCCAGTATGTCACCCATGTCCCCTCTCTCTTTGCGTCGTTGTTCATGACCGGGCTGTGCTTGCACGGTTCACGGACAACACTCCTTTTACTAAATTGTTTCTCTTTATTATTAGATACACACTTTACCCGCTACCGCCGCTGCACCACCGTACGTCGGTCTTGCAGCTTACCTACCTCCGTCAGGATGTTACCCGCCAACACAGTCTTGTCAGCATTCAAAAACAAACCTGCAGACCACATCCCGTCTACTGCGTTCTCAAGACAGCAGGAACCTCTGGTTGTGCGCATGCAACGGCTTGAAGAGCAGATGGTAGTGCCTTGGGCACACTATACCCGTCAATGCTCGTGCAGTTGTCTGCCGCCTCTCAGCTGGCAAGTGGTGTCGGCGTGCACTGTGCAATACTATACTGTAGGTGTGAATTCCATGCTGTGTATGTCCACGCTAGTGTCGCTGTAACTTCTGTCACCCCACATGTGCTGCGCGCAGTCCTGGACATTGTGCACCATGCCGTGTAGTTGCTCTTCTCTGTTCCATTTAGCAGGCCCTCATGTGTTCTCTTCATGTCCAGCTGACCTGCTTGACATATTATGCGCTGAATGTTATATTATATTCTATCAATAATAATGTCTGCTCCGCTCACAACCCTTTTGGAGTAAGTAAATATATGTATATGAAGTGATACATATATTCTACTGTGTCTATGTCTGGGCGAAGGGACAGAGCTGACACCAGCCTAAATGTGTGTCAGCTGAGCTCTCATTAGAGGCACAATGCCACCAAGTTGACTTGTTACAGTAGGGACAGCCTGGCTTGTTGCAATTGTGTGCTGTACAGGGATGACCCACTCTGTGCACATTCCTGCTCTACGCACATGGCGTCTATTTTATGGTGGTGCATCACTGGTTTTCACCTCCAAGCGCCGTGAAGCGCCAATATTTTGGCGGGGGACGCGTAGAGCGGGAATGTGCGTGGAGCGGTTTATCCCTGTATACATATATACTATTTGACATGCATCAACACAACACAAAGGGGGGTAAATGCAATATGACAAAGGCATGGCGAGGAATTCAGGGGACACCTCCAAGTCTGGCACCATTGAGAACAACGAGCGCGAGCTCGATGTGGCGTGGCGGAGGGCGGGGGCTCACGTGCTAGATAACCCAAACTTAGATCATCTCGGGCTTGTTATCGTCAAGTTACCGCATTCGCTCATCAATCAATTCCCGGCTACCTCCGGCTTTTAGCGCCCGCCAGCAAACCTCGGATTTCGACCTTTCGAGAGACTCTGGGCTCCCTCTGCTCCATGCTTTCTCGATTCCACTAGCATTGAGCTGTAGCTATAGGTAGGTACAAGGACCACACTCCAATTCCAGAGTAAGGCCTCGGTCGGGCGGACCAAGCCGTGGGAGCGCCCATCAGGCGCTTGGCGCGAGTGATGGTGCATCAAAACGAAATCCATCCTCGGACGTCTCGTCAACCGTACGCCATCGCGCCTACGTTCTGGGCTCGAACGAGTCGTTGAACTTACCAGTCTTAGTGCCCCGATGATGGGTTGGCGCTGTGTGCCGTCGTTACCGGCTTGGATGAGGGCGCAGGCTGGTGTGAACGACGTCGAAGAGGCGTCGGTGCAGGCGCGTCTCATGCTTTGGCGCCATCTCGCTTGTGGACGGACGCGTCCTGGACCCTTCCACATCTGGCACGCCCGTCTCGCATAAACGTCCATGCCTCTCTCTTTTCGCACACCCTGCAGTCGCATCCACCGCTCTCCTCGCCTCTCGTATATGAAGCGCAGGTGGCGGTGTCATCTTCGCCATCTCGTACACATGCTGGTCTTGCAAGGTGCGGAGTCCGCAAACGCTGTGCTGATTGCTGCTCTGACAGGGCCACACACAACATGTACATAAGAAACGGCTTGCAGCCACGACAGTAAGTACCAGACAGCCGCGGTACGGATCTGCAAACGCAGAATGTGACTCATGTGAGTGGATGCCAGACACAGACACCAATAATTGTCACATACCATCCGTTACGACAAGCTCGGCCAATACCGAGACCAGGAGGCCAACACAAACGCGTCCGGGGGAAGAGCGAGAAGCTGCCGGAAGCTCTGGAAGAGTAGGTAACCGCTACAGATCACATAGATAGGCGGGCAAATGGTCTCGTACACGAGAGCCGCACATGCCTGCGCACTTCTCGTGCTTAAACGGCTGTTCCGCTCTGGACACTCTACGGACATGAGAAAGTAGGACGCCGCGAGGCAGGCGCCGACAGCACACATCGCGACCGTAGCGACGTGCCACAGCACATACTCGACGTGCGTAGCAAAATGCGTGTGCCAGCCGAGCAGGTGCGGCAAGCTGTACAGCATCGTGCTCGCCAGGATCGCGCACGATTTGAGCAGGGGCCGTTCGCGCCCGGGACGTTGCAGTGGTTGAAGAACTGCAGGGCGGAGGTCGTGAGGACGGTGTCGAACGGAGGCATCGTGTCCTCGTCCGGGGCGGCGCGCTCCAGTCCACGAGATGCTAACGTCCACCGCGCGACGTCCTCGTTGCTGAGAGTAATGCTCGTCGCGGGCGCGAGGTTCTCGGGACGGTAGTACCACGGCAGACTGGCGCTGTTGAAGAGCACCCTTCGAGCGAGGGCCTTCCGCCAGGTGGTCTCGTTTCCGCCAGGGAGCGTCCTTCTCTCGTCACTGCTGAACCGTGTCCCTTGCAGCGGAGTTCCAGGACGAATACGGGTCGCGTGGCTGAAGTCCAGGGATTCCCCCTGGATGGTGTCATGGCGCCGCACATAGTTCCACTCGGGAAACAGGTCCTGCCGTACCACACCGCCGGCGGTGTACATCCGCGGGCTGGAGCGCATGCTCATCAACGCCGCGAGCTCCCGCACGCGCGCGTTCTGCCTCCGTCCTGCCCGCGATCACCGTCGGCTCCTGGATCCCAAACGGCTTCTTCCACCAGAGGAGGTACGTGCCCATCGTGCAGATGCAGTGCGCGAGCGTCGAGACCTCGAGCAGCGCGACCGGGAGGTGCTGGGCCCAGCGCAGGACGAGCGAGACGCAGAAGTAGAAGAGCTGCCAGACGAGCAGCGCTTTGCTGACCCAGTCGGCTTTGCTCCTGTCGCGGATGCTGTCCTCGGAGAGGTCGGGGATGAGGTGAGGGTAGTGCTCCATGATGTACCAGACACCGTGGACGGTGAGAGCTAAGCGCGTGCCGTGCTCCGAGGGAGGGGCGTCATCCTCGCCGGGATGAGAAGGTTTGAGCAGACAGTAGCGAAAGGGGCTCAGGGCATGCATCCCATGAACAATTCGTTGCCATAGCCCACTGGCACCGGGGCCTGTCTTTGGTTCCTGATCCTCCGAAACAGGGGTGCCGTCACCGCGTAGAATGGGTACCGGGGTCGTGTCAAGGACGAACCCGCCCATCATCGCGTAAAACCCGTGGCGGAGTGTCCAACGATGCTTGCGACGATGGGCAGCAGACTGGGGTACCTGGAGGGTTTGGCGATGAGTGATAGGACGCGGATGTCATCGTTCCGCTCGTAGTACCTTGAGCTTTCCTCCGACACCCGTGAACGGTCCTTTCTTCCGCCGCGAACCATCGTCGGATGAGTCTCGCTACGAATTAACAATGTCAGAATAACGCGTTTGGACCGATGTCACTGTAAGTACACACGTCGGAAGGTTTTTCTGGATCTCGAGGATTTGGCGACCCAGAAAGGGTTTGGTTTCTGCAAGCGGCAGCGATCAGATGAGCTCCTGACCTAAAAGTCCACGAATCATCTCACTATCTCTGGAGGCATGGGCCACATTGGTTTCAACCTAAATAAAAGACAATATCAGTCTCTGGTTTCGACTTCCCACGTCGATCGTACCGTCACCAGGCTGTCGAACCTCCTTCCCGCATCCATGGCGTACAGCAGTTGTGTGTAGGCAATGAGGAGAAGCACCTCTGGCGCAAAGAGCCCAACCAGAAGCCAGCCCAGCTTGCGGAGGATCGTCCAGAGCGCGGATGCCTTGCGCACGGGGACGTCCACATGCACTGCGCTCCAGACGCAAATGAAAGAGGGTGGAGGCACAGGTCACGACGATGTTGAGAGTGCCGCGGCGGCTGGGGTTCGGCTCCCATGAGACAAGCGAGCCGGCACCGGGACTGTCGGATAGCTGGACGCGGTAGTCGGTCATCGATGCACAGCTGAGGATGGTGGAGTGGGCGGGGAGGGTATGTATATGTAGTGTGTGAGAGATAAATAGCCGGGTAGATATCGCACGGCGACACGCTAGCGAGCATTGGTGAATACGCCGCTTATTTAAGGTTCACTTACGTGCCTAGACAGGGATGATTAACGTAGTACATCAAAGCAGTCTGGTAGAGGCAGGATCCTAGGAAAAGGAAGCACACCGTGTACTGGCGTTCAGTCACGTACTTTGCTATAACAAAGACAAGGCGCGCTCACGCTGCTTCGCGGCATCGAGCCTTCGATTCCTAATATACACGAGGACAGTGGTTTGCTTGTTGTGAGATCATCGCGCCGTCGCCCTCGTGCCGGTACTTGGGTGAGGAAAGCAGGCCTCCTGCACTTCTATCCGCCGCCGCCGCCCAATAATACCAACGTGAGGCGCTTTCGAGCAACATACTCGCTTCGACTCGAGGGGCCCTTCCCACTGGCACATGTCCCTATCATGCGTCTTTCCCCAGGCCCACCGCGCACAAACCGCGCAACTGGCTGCCGCGACATTGACATCTGCCCACGCCGTGTATGGCCCGCTCAGCTGCCCTGCTGGTGCGTCATGCTGCTGCCCTTGATGTCGGTCTGATGGCACACAAGCCTGGATATAATGTATCCTTCTGTCCTGAACCTAAATACTATTGAGTACTGTCTCACCGTGTCCTATATGCGCTGTTGCTCACGCTTTGATGAACAGGCGATACGAAATAGGCAGCGAGCCCAACGCGGAGCCAGGAGAAGCTATGGTGCCTCTACCAGTGCCCCCACCAGCTCGACGACGGCGATAGGCAGCTGCCTGGGTCCGTCGAGAAACAGCTCGGACGCGAAGCTTGAAAGTTTGATCGATGATCGCGCACGTCTCGAGAAGCCGCCGGGTGGGCCTCGTGATAGGACCAAAGCGCAGACGCCCTCGCTCCCTGCGCAGGACCGGGCACGGCCGCGGCCTGCGTCGGCAGCCGGACTCGTGTCACTGGATTTACGTTGGATTGCCGTGCGCGGAACATCTTCCGGTGGCGAGATTGGCTTTGTAGGGTGTGTATGCGCCCTGATTTGCCGAAGGTGGCATGCAAAGCATTTTATAAGACGGGAATACTACTCGCAGTGGTCAACGAATGGTTGCCGGAGTGGTCATTATGCTGCACTCACCTTATGTAATGGACCAGTACGGCGAACTGTGGACTCGCCTGTAGTAGCGTGCAAATTAAATGCTGATGAGGCAGCCCTGCATCGACCAGACAGACCTGATCTAGCCTCGAGCCCGCTCGCCGCAAGAGCGCGACAACGGCTCCCTTGAACCGCGCCCTCGAGAAAGTTTCCCAGATGAAATACGCACGCAGACGGTCATGCCATACTTGAACTCAACGATTGTGTCGGGATGGCGCGGCCGGTTTGCACCAGTCAAGCAAGACGAGCGTTGCATACCGCCTTCAGTAGAAGACTGCGGCTGTCCTCGTCATACTGTTCCGTAAAGAAGGCGTGTGCTGCAGTGGTACTGGAGATCCACAGTCGGCGCTGTCGGTTTGCTACGGTCCTCCTGCGATCTTGACTCCTGACTGGCATCGAGGCCGGCACGGAGCGAGCCGTTCTGGTAGCATTGGGCGGGAAGTGTCGGAGGGGGGAGGGGAGTCTAGCTGAGAGGGAATAGATGGTGGTGGTTGACTGGAGAGGGGACCGGAGGGCGGAGGGCGACACGCACCGAGTACTTGTACCTCGCGAGGCTGGCAGGTCACGAGACCAACCAGCGTCTCGACTCTCGATCGCGCCCCAGCGAGAGGAGCGCCCGAGGCTGACTGGCGTTGAGAGGAGGCGGGCTTCGACGCACGTTCTTCCCAATCGGGATGTGACGTCGGAAAGCGGCGGGTGTTGAGTAGCCTCGTGTTTGATGCGCCCTTCGGGCTCCCGCATAATTCGAGCAACACCGTCCTACCACCAAGGCTCTGGTATGTCAAGGGGAGCAACCGCAAAACAGTAAAGCGCGTACGTAGACATTCGGTGTGGTGGCGGTAAGAGGAAACGGATGACAAGCCGAACAAGGTGTCTATCCGAGCACGGCTCCGGGCGCCACCTCGAAGCAACCTGCCACGCGAGCAGCACGTGATCGATGTCAGCTCCCTTCTGTCGTCTGCCTGTCGTGGTCGCGGACCTCAACCTGAAATTTGCATGTTTGCAGCCTCTAGCGAATTGATTATATGCGCAATTCTACGGATAACAGCTTCATACTGCTGATACAAAGCTTCACAACGTCGGTGCGACCGCGACACCCACCTAGCTCTTCAGCCAGTCCAAAGCCATCTGCAGATGCGCCTCGGGCCCCTCGCTGTCCAACCACGCATACTGCTTGTTCATCTCCGCGATCAGCACGGCGTCGTCGTCCGTGTTGACGTCCGTGAGCGACCACAGCTTGCCGGTTCTGTCCGACACGTCCTTGACGTTGTTCGCGAACGGCAGGCGGACGTGTTCGTATGCCTTCAGGGCCTGTCGGACGTTCTCTTTGGTCACGGACGGGTCTCCGAGCAGGCCGGCCAGGGTGTATGCATCCTGTTGGCGCAACAGCTCATGATGAGTATAGATGGTGTGTGAAAGGTGACGTACCTCGATGGCTTGACCCGCCCCTGAGCCTTGGTAAGGCGTCATTGCATGTGCCTACACCATATTGATGCCCGTTACACACTGCGAAAATTTTCGGAACAGGTCAGGACGTACCGCGTCTCCGAGCAAGGCGACGCTCCCGTGCACGCACGTCGGCAAGCGGCGCAATTGGTGCAACCCCCATCTCGTGGGGTTCTCCATATTCTATCGGCGGGGATCACGGTCAGCCGAGGTGTTGGCTTTGCGGCGCAGCAAGGAGAAGCCCTACCTTAATCAGCTCTTGCGCGTGCGTCTCGTACCCGTCGTAGATCGCAAGCACTTCCTCGTTGGTGCAGCTAGTGACCCACGGCTGGTTCCAAGGTGTGTCCTCGAGCTCCGGATGGGAAATCATTCCGGCGACGTTGATGGTCTTGCCTTGGGCGATGGGATAGCTGACAAGCGTCTGCCGCACAATTCAATCTGCGCAACACCACGCCGCATGAAGTCAGCACGCGTACCTTGCCGTTTCCCAACCACTGAAAATGACCATATTTCAGTAAACTCGGAGCCATGGAAGTAGGCGTGGACTGCTCACAATAAGCGTCCCTGAGAAAAGCCGGATGAACTTCCACCATCCTTGCGTGCCAACTTCTCCGCAGGGACCAAGCCCCTGTATACGGTGCTTCCGTTCCATACGGGCTCGATATATTTAAGCAACTCTGGCTGGCCCTCGCTTGCCATCTTCTGGAACATGGTACGGCGGACGGCGGACTTCAGCCCATCGCATCCGATCAAGACGTCGCACGTCGCCTTCGCGCCGTCTTCAAACGCCAGCTCGACTGGCCCGGAAAGGCCCGCCATCAGTGTACGTAGTGAGGCGCTGCCCTAGATGGACACGAGTGCGCTCGGGAAGATGCTTGACGAGGACGTCGAGCAGATGTGCGCGGTGATACTGGTGGTAGGGTTCTTGAAGACGAGTCAGTGACCGACTAGATCTTCGTATGTCTAGTACTGACGATTAAGGTCGAAGCGGTGAAGTGGCCGCCCTTCAGGTCCACCAAGTTGGGACCGACGGAAAGAAATCCCGAAGAGTGGGTCTGACGATCTGTCAGTAACATATTTTCTACAACTACGATTAGGTGCTCGGTGCCATACCGTTGGAACCATCCGGTGCGACACCCGCCAGCTCACGCATGGGCTTGTCCAGGCCGATTAATGCGAGGGCCTTCCACGGCCTGCCCCAGATTGTGAGCCCGGCTCCAATTTCTTGTAGATGGGCAGCGGCTTCGTAAATGTCTACCGCGACGTCAGGATACTTGCCGAGGGCGACCGCGAGTATGAGACCACCGAGGCCGCCTCCACTATAATAGACCAAAGTTAACGTATATAATTCAATATGAAACTGAAGGGACTGCTACCATATCGCCACACGGAGCTTTGGAGAGGGAGTGGGCTTGGAGTCTTCAGCGGACATGTTCGAAATGCTCTTGAGTTCACTGGACTCTCGACACCAGCTCACTCCCCGTGCTTATATACTCTGAGCCCCTAAGCTCTCGCGTACGTTGAACTGGCACGCGCCGCAAGGCTGCGTAACCGCGTCGCGCGGAGCAGTGCCACGCTCTACGCGATCAACAGAATGAGTGTGAGATGCCTTCGCTCAATTGGACCGCCGGAAAAACTCGCCTGATGGCGAACATAGCTGACTATGCTTGATGATGCGAACCAAAGGGTTCTTTCTATGCGAGCAGAGCGAACCTTCAACCCTCCGGACGGCCGCGCCGCTCGCAACAAACGCTGAGTTGAACTTTGGTCGAACTGTTGAGCGAGTCGTGTTTAACCAGCGCTTTTCAAATAGCCAGGAATCCCCAATTTCATCTGCTGTGAGGGTATATGCGCTCCTTTGCTTGGTTGCTCTTGGTGAATATAGCTCCACAGCTTCGAAAGTCCCTTGATGAGTTCGCGGAATTCACTAAGCGCTTTGCCTGGCCTTCCATAGGACATTGATGTTGTTGTAGTTGATCGGAAGCCCTACGCATCATATGCGAACGCGGCCTTGCGGCATCGTTGACGAGCTGCGCGTACCTTAACAGGGCCGTGGACGTACACCCACGACGGGCGCGGGTGATCCAACTTGTGGTCTACTTCATTGAATTGATCCATCCTGTAAGGGAGATTTGTCAGCTGTGGGCCAGGATTAAAGAGTACGCCTACTCGCAGTATATCCCGCCGCACAGCAACCGCACAGCAGCGCCGCATGAACGGCAAGCGATGAGACGAGTGAGATTGATTTGCACAAAATAATCCTAGATTAGACACCACCTTTCATCCTCATTCTGCCAAGGACAGTTGAAACCAAGCTACCCCGTATAACCTAAATCATACGGTCAATTCAGCTCGGGATAAAATACCTTGAGGGCAAAGTATCCAAGCGCCCTTCTGTTGAGGAGGTCACATCACGACGTCGAAAGTCTTCGGCAACCATGAGATCTGCGCCTTCTGAGATGTCCTTCAGTCGAATGGTTAAGTGAAGACCAGCTCAGAAGGCTCCGAGCTCGATTACAGTGACACCACCGTTACCACTCTCGGTCAGACCGTGATACTGATAACGTGTAGAGAACCGAACTCTCGCGTGAGCATGTAGTAAGCCGTCAATAAACGAAGAACACGCACCAGTGGGGGAATCTCCGACATTCCTTCGAGTCCGACGACACTCCTCAAGAGGAATCAACGAAGAGGATGTGCAAGAGTGAAGATTCGATAGCAGTTTGTTTCACTCGAATTCGGTCGGTTGCGGTCCGGTCGGCCATCCAACCAGAGAGATGTTCATCCCGAGGGTAATAGAGGTCTGCACTAGGACAGACAAGGTAGCGATACCCGCCCTCCAGGAAACGTACGTCGCACCTTGTCGTTAAAATCTTCTGCGTGCTTGTAAACGTCCGTCTCTTGGTCGCCCACCCTGTTTCTCATCCGTTCAGCAGGTCGGGGTCCAGGTTGATCCTCCATATATGCGTCGACACCGTTGCTGTTCATGATCGGTCTCAGAGATCCATCTATCGGCACTTGTCCTGGGGCTCGTTGTCGTCGGCACTGCCGTCCCTGGTCCTTTGACTCGTAGAATTAACCACCGCGTTTTACCTCGGTCGTGTCGGCGGCGTCCACGTCGGCACTGGACAGGTCGTCCTGGTGTACCGATCTTCGTCAGTCTTTGCCTAACGGGGATGAGCTCACCAATGCTGAGTCCTGATCTAGAAGCGCTTGGCCC
>JAKOGH010000918.1:0-15601 GCA_024811115.1 Terana coerulea
ATTGCTTCCTCACATCAACGACCGCACGACCGCCACATCCTCCTCGTCTTCTACCACGGTCACGGCTGCCCTCACGCAACGAGTGAAGGTCTTGCAAGAAGAGAACGACGAACTTTACGAGCTTCTAAAGACAGGAGAGACGGGCAGGCTGAAGGAGGACGTCCGTTCGCTGAGGAAAGTCGTCCAGAAGTTGGAAGGGGCGCTAAGGGGTACGTCTGACGCTGACTGCTTATAATCACGGCTTAACCTTCCATGCATGAACAGAATCTCACCAAGCTATTGGTTCTCTCTCGTGAGTCATTAACTGGATGCTATTGATATGAGTCTGACAACCACCTAGAGAGGAGCTTGATAAGGCCCAATCGACGATCCTCAACAAGAACCGCCCGAATAATCACTCAAACAAGTCGCACTCACAATCACCTGTTATCCGTTCCAACCACAATTTGCCACCATCACAGCCCAACGGCATGGGCAAATTGCCTCCAACTGGACCTCGCGCACACAAAAAGCCTCGGCTGTCCGAGACCCCATCCTTGCCCCCCTTCCTCGCAGGCGCCACCACCCATGAAGGGCAACCGCTCGCACAGCGGCTCGGTGCTACGCCGACGAGATGAGGACTCTCCGGAGCAATCACCGCGGGTACTGTCTCCGACAGAGCGGAAAGTGAAGATGGAGGTCGACGAGGACCGACGGCAGTGGTCGCCCGAGCGCCCTCGCGACCACGACCGCGACAAAGGCAGAGTCCCAGACCGCGAACGGGAGCGCGATAGAGACCGGGGGCATGAACGGGAGCGACCGGCAAAGGAGCGCGAGCGCGATAGACATCCGCATCGTGAGCGGGAACGGGACCGCGAGCGAGACCGTGATCGGAACCGCGACCACGACAGGTCTTCCAAGCGGAATGGTGCGTATGGCGGTGGTGGCGGTACCGCTGGAGGTGGCGGTGGGGGCAGACGACCGCGGCGGGGCAGCAACGCAAACTCCCATTCGGGCGATCGGACGCTGAAGGAACGTATGGGACTGTAACGAGCCTAAGGACTCCTTTTCTTTTTTTTGCTTGGTGGACCATCCGGAGGGTGCAGGGCAGCCAACACTGCGTGTTCATCCGGGCGGCTGCGGTCCGTATCTTGTACATGGTGCGAGCCTTTCCTCCCGCTCTTCATTCCCAGCGTCCTAGGCTAACTTATTCGTGGTCATGTTGCAGTTGTATTATTTTTCGCGGGTCCTCGTCATCTCTAGCCTATGTCCAGCATTATCGTCGTACTGCTTTGTTAAATCGTATCGTATTTATTCCTCTTTCCCATGTGATGGTCATTGTCTCTCTGGCTACTCAAACCTACGTGTCTATTAATCGTATCTCTAGACGACCTTCCTTGGGCTCTCTGTGTGCTGTCCTACCTGCTATCTCGTGGCTCGGACGTGGATATTCCCAGTACGGAACACAAAGGCATTTGTTCACATGTATCCCCTGATTTTGTATATTGTATTTTTGGTGCTGGCTCGATTCCTGGAAGTAGTGTAGATGTCTGTTTGTCTTGACTTATGCACTCGAACTGATGATGTACAATGTAGCGATAGCGCTTGCTAGATCCTCACTGTTTGTGATTCCTGTAGCGATATTTACGGGTCGTCGTTTCTACTGTAGTTATACACATTACTCTCTCAAATGATCAACGTCACTGTATCCGCAAGCAAGTAACCATCCTCTGCCAAACCGATAGTACTTAGTGTAACTTAGTGCACTCAGTTTCTTCCACAACTACGCGCGCTCCCTATCCAAATGTCCGAGGTCTGTCCGAACTCCGTATTGTGCCCGCGTGCGTCTGCGAAGTTTTGCTCTGGTTCTGAAGCTTGTTCGAGGGTCTGGATCCCGAACGACCTGGTTTGGCAGAGAAGGAGGTAAACGCTGCCGCATCAATCTACGTATGTGGTCGACACTCGAGTCTGGACTCCCAGTCGCACTGCGGACGAAGCGCAAGAAAAGGGGCGAAAGGCTCCCGGTAAACTTGAGCCTGAACAGCTCTCCTCCCTTACACTCCTCCCAGCCAACTCAGCCCTCCGTGCAGCCACGGTACAGGGCCTTCCTACATCTCGACAGCAATACACCGTTGCTCTCTCTCGCTCAGGTACGCTTGCCTAAGCTTCACCGGCAACCTGGCGCACGATTCTCACAGCGTCAACTATTTGGAACAAACAATCCAGGTCGCTCTGCAGCGTTAGAAACGTCCAGGCCGTTCACCTAGGTCCCCTGTGTACAGCAAGTTGAAAGGCACGCGCATACTCTAGACCCGCAGCCCTTAGGAGTCTGTTCGAGACTCTACACGCGCTCGGTGTATACAAAATCCTCCCGGTAGTGCTCGCGAACTACCTTCTACCCATCCCTGGCTTCTATTATCCCCTAGTTCGACCGCTTCCGGGAGAAACCCTTTTGAAAGCTACTTCTTTCTCACCATAGGATACAGTGAGTATGAGCGTCGCATCTTATAAGAGAGGAGACATTTGAATCGATTTTACCAGCTGGGGCGTTTCACGCGACCAGGCAAACGAAACAAAAAATGGCACGTCCTCGCGAACGTTCACCGTCTGCCGACAAGGACGGCCACTCTCCGAAGCGAGCGAAAAAGACCCATGACCCCTCGCCGCCTGAGGCGGACCCAACACCACATTTCGCCCCAGACCTCCTACAGCAAAACACCATACAGAAACTGCATGCCGAGTACGCGAATTCAGAACCGTACAGGTACTGCAAGGTGGACAAGCTATTCCAAGATGACTTGCTAGTCGCGGTGAAGGATGAGATTGTGGGCGAGCTGAGCTTCACGGAGAAGGAAACGGACATTTATAAGGTGCGTCCTCGCAGATGTGCCGCATGAAATCTGCTAAATGTGCGCATACACCCAGGTCAACCAAACCGGGGACCTGGCGTCGTTATCTTACCTGGCGAAAGACCAACTCTCCCTCCTGCCAAACCTTCTGACCCTCCGGGACGCACTCTACTCGTCGAATTTCCGTGCATTCGTCCGCGCCATAACAGGCTGCGGCCCCCTGTCGGGCAAGAAGCAAGACATGTCTGTAAACACCTACACGAAAGGCTGCCACTTGCTCAACCACGACGACGTTATCGGTTCGCGGCGAGTCTCATACATTCTGTATATGCCCCTTCCACATTATCAACTCTGGCAGGCGGAGTGGGGTGGGGCCCTCGAGCTGTACCCTACGAGGACTGGAAATGGAGGGATCCCCGAGCCGGAATGCATACCAAGCATGAGCATTCCACCGAGCTGGAATCAGTTTATTTTCTTCGAGGTGCAGCCAGGTCAAAGTTTTCACTCGGTTGAAGAGGTTATCGTGGGCGAGGGCGAGGACGGAAGACAGAGGCTGAGTATAAGCGGATGGTTCCATGCGGCTCAGGAAGGGGAAGAGGGCTACGGTGCCAATGAGAAATGGGGAGAGTACAAGAGTTCTCGGGAGCAGCTGGTGAGTTCGCTTTTGTGTTTGTTGAATATATGCATGTTTAGCCGCGCAATCCAGGCTTCTCAATCCACCCAATTCACGACCTACCCTTCACCTACGGCTCCTCCCATGCCGATCGATCCTCTCTCACCTGAACACGTCTCTTTCCTGTCAGAGTTCCTCAACCCCGTTTACCTGCAGCAACGCACCATGACCGCCCTGGCTTCTCGCTTCGTCGACGAGTCTTCCCTCGAGCTACATTCCTTCCTCTGCGAACCACTCGCCACTAAGCTCTCCGCAGGACTGGCCGCAAACGATGTCCGCGACGGCCTCGGGCCCAACCGCGCAAAGCGGATACCCGCTCATGCCTCAGGCACGTCCACCGACCCCAACACGCCTGGCATTCCCTGGGTCCCCGAGGCCCGCCGCACACACGGCGGTACTGCACCCTGGCGCCGCAGCCGGAGGGCGGACGGCGCGAGGCCGTCTTGCCGCGCTCCGCGCAGACGTCGCCCGACAGCATCATCCGCAGCCTGCAGGACGAGCTCTTCTCGAGTCCCGCTTTCCGCGCGTGGCTCGCGAAAGTATCGAGCGTGCTCCCGTTGAGCTGGGCCGCCGAGGCGCGGCGCTTCCGCCCCGGGCTCGACTACACGCTCGCGACGAGCGAGGAAACGGAGTCCCGGCTCGACGTCGTGCTCGGGCTGACGCCTGAGGTGGCCGTCGCGGTGGCGGTGGGCGCGGAGGGAAAGAAGACGAGGAAGGGCGAGAAGGCGGAGGTGAACGGGTGGCAGAGCGGGGAGTGGGGCGGCTGGGAGTGCTATATGGCGCCGCACGAGGAGGAGGACGACCCGGCGGTGTACCGATCGGGCTCGCGGAAGAAGGCTAATGGCGCCGCCAACGTCGGCCCGAGCTCGTCGCCCAATGCGAAGAGCAACGGCAAGCAGGCCAAGGGGTCGCCGAATGGGAAGGCCAATGGCAATGGCAGCAGCCATCGTGGGGACGCCATGGACACCGACGAGGAGGAAGATGACGAGGAAGATGACGGGACGTTGCTGACTGCGCAGCCCGGGTTCAACAGGTTGCTGCTTGTTCTGCGAGACGAAAAGGTGATGCGCTTTGTGAAGTATGTGAGCGCGGCTGCTGAGGGCTCACGGTGGGATATTTGCGGAGAGTACGAGATTGGTATGGTTGAAGAGGATGACGAAGATGACGAATGATTCTCAGATGGCTGCGCTTGCATGACCACATTGCTATTATTTGTGCTTAACTCGTCTGTAGCATCTACTAAGCTCCATACACTGTTTGTTGTACATCCGCAGTCATGTCCTCCTTGAGAGATATGAACTGTTTTTCGCATAGCTCTTGTCTAGGTCAGAAAGCTGGATATGATTCACGGCAGGCTTGCGCAAAGTATCTTATGGTTGCGGAAAATTCGTTCGACCCGCTGGCATATAACGGAGGTTAGATGGGCCAACACAAATATCAAGAGGTTCCACTTGTACTGTCCAATTATCCAAAGGGAGTGCAATAGCTAGTACTGCCTGTTTGACCGCTTTGAACTTGAGCCTTTCCTTCTTCAAATAACCGCGGAAACATGAATTTGAGCATGTCCTGCATGTTACTGAAGGTGAACGCGTCGTCGCTGACACAGTCGAGTATAACTTGAGGTAAGCGGTACTGCCGAACGAAGTCGATGAAGGCATCGTTCACGTCGGCTATGACACTCTCCGGAATCGGGCTTGCCTTTCCGCGTCCGAGCCACGAAGAGAACATGAAGAGTAAAGGTTTGCAGCTTCGAATATTTGGTAGAAAGCTCGGTGAGTGCTTCCAGGAAGCTCGCAAGAAGATGGAGCGGCATGTAGTCAATACACTTCATGGAGTTGACATGCTGGGCAAGGTTTATCGCTAAATGTTCGAGATTCAGGCAGTGGGTTATGGCCGTGGTTTGAACTATAGTATGTAACACCATATGATTAGCAGCATGGCCTCGAAGTCGATAGGTTCAACTTACGAAGCGCTGTAGACCAGGCGAGCACATTGTAGCGAAGGGTCTGCAGTTGCGGCGCGATCAAGCCAAATAATGTCGTCCCCTCTTCGATTTCCATGAGCAAATCATCATCGGGGCTAATCGACCATGTGAAGCCTATGGATAACGAGCGTAGGCTGCACGAGATAGAGGAGCTGGAGAGATATCTGTAGAGCATGGCGTTGCCACTGTACAAGTTTCCCAATGTCAAAGATTGGGCCTCCAAAACCGGAGCTTCGTCGCTAAAAGTATGAGATAGTGCGTTTGGTGTAGTTGCTTCCCAAAGAAAAAGGCCAAGATCGGTGACCTTCGCGAAGCAGTTCAGTAGTAATGGCGCATCGAGATGACTGTTTTCTCGAATAGACCGTTCGTTGGAAAACGTGTAGCCCGCGATAAACAACTGCACAAGGGGCGTATGCGGTGGTAATTCAAATGGCCGAGGCGTTACGTTGAAATTGGCCAGGTGTAAGTTGGTCAACCGAGGTAAGAGGCGGAGAAGGTGGAGGAATTACCGGACTTCGACGACATCGTCCTCTCCGGTGTAATCCATTCCAATTGGTAGGGCATCGAGAACAAGGCCTTGTATGCTGAATCGAATAGCAGCGAACGACTCTATAAAGTTTACGAGCGAGGTAAAAGTCTTGTGGGATGAATTAGGGCGTTCCGTGCGGCCGTGTGCTTGATCAACCTCAAAAGATCGGTCTTCGTCCACAGTGTTATACCATGTCGTGCTCGGGGGCGAGCATGTAAATGTCCATACAACATTGCGGAAGAGATGGGCTATTGCCACGGTACGCCAAGCGCGGGATACCAGGGCGCATGCCTTCAGGTCGTGTTTCAGAGTTCTGGATTTGGGCTCCCGCCAAGCCTTTTCCCAGCCAGTTGGATGTAGCTCCTCGAAGATGATGTCAAAAAGCTCCGTTGGAAGACTCATCTCGATCGCTCAGTGCTCAGTGCGGAGCACTACCGTCGACTTGGTAGTGACACGGTTCGCCGAGTGAAAAGGACTGGTCATAACGGAAAACAAATGTTGTTAGACGGGCAACACCACGCGCATGAGGGCTCACCTTTCTAAGTACTCCTGGTAGGATTCTTGTGGTAGATGCTGACAAGTGTTACCAATTGGTCGTAATGGCTAGGTTTAAGTGACTTGAGTGGCGTCGCCTCATGTCAGAACGCCACAATGCATACACGTGACACGGAAGCGCCGGAAGCTCCTGATGCGTCCCACCGACACCCGAGTCCATCTAGCGTCAACTGATCCGCTTCAACTTCAACTTCGAACTGTAGGGACGTCCAGAGTGGTTGAGTCGACTCAAAAGCCACTTGCGGCAGCGTCGAGCTACTAGTTTAATTTTTTTTGGCCTGTTGTACGAACCCGGCTAGCGAATGCAGCAGGGCAAGACAAGACAGACCTTCAACAGGAGAATGTGGCCATGTAATAGATTGAACGAGTCCGTCCGCAGCTGGAGCCACTGAGCTTAGGCGAGGTCAGCACAATAATCCACGCTTGCCGAACCCGGGATTCAATTATCTATAACCGTAACATTTGCGCATCCAGCCTTGATTTCTTCCACAATCCCGCGCAGCCGATCCTCACCGGCAAGTTCCAAAACGTCGCAGCTCCAGCGGTTCTCTGGTGCAACATCGTTCACCTTAGTGGGGTGGCGTGGAATAGCGCTAGCACGAGGCATGATCTCCGCTTCAGCATCTTCAGTATCAAGGTGGTAGAAACACAGCTTGGTTCCCATCGCGCTAGCGCCGTACAGAGTCCTGGTGGGGCACAGTCCTACAACAAGTTCAGCGGACGACGGAAAACTCAGTTCTGATGTACTGACCTTGCACATCGGCCAGGCGTTCTCTCATCTGCTCGTCCGCCAACGCACGCTTCGAGATAAAATTCAAATGACTCGGAGACTTCAACTGCAGAACAAAGACCGGTCGGTTCTCCAAAAGGATTTCGAACATGGCGATGAAATTCGAAGTGTTGCGAGAATCCGGCAGGTATTGGGGTACTACCACAAAGTCACTGTCTGGTGGAAATAGATTATTGAGGAGCTTGTTGTAGGGACCGTGTTAATCCCCTTCAGATGGGTTTGCGGGCACAGTGGCGAACTGGCGAAGGATTTTGTCGGACCACATAGTGTCAATGGGTGCACACTGCAGAAGCAGGATGAGGCAATTCGCAAGCGCGCGGCGCGAATAGCGGGGTGGACAAAGCGCGCCAAACAACACGGTACGCGTGTGAAAGACGCTCACAGCAGGGCGTGTTGTCCTGGTCCACTGTCCGCTGCCTCCCGCCCGCCTCGAGCACTGTCGCCATGGTTTTCCTGGGAATTTCGGTCGATTCGTTGCAAGTAACCTCTGTGGGCGCAGGAGTAGACGGTCGTTACCTAGCAACCCCGTACGCCGATTGCTCTACTGTTCGCCACGCTACTTAACCCGGCGGGATCGCGCTTTCATTTTCCCCAGCCTTCGGCCTTGCAGAGCTAGTCTCTGCAACAGTCTCTCCCCGCTCACCCCCTTCCAACAAGCACTCGCCCTCCTACACTCGGTAGATATCCAAGATGTCTTACATGAACACCAGCCCCGCCTCCTCCCTCTTCTCCCACCACCCCCGTCTTCGGCTCCTCTCCCCGCGAGACGCACGCCATGTACAACGAATTCGATGCCGTCCTCCGCCATAGCGCCGCTCGTGAGCGGAAGGCGTCGATGCGCATCCAGGCCAGAGTCGCTGCGGTCCACAAGCTCCTCTTCGCTGAGTAGCTTCAGCATGTTCGCCAGCCCGCCGTCTCCTCGCGAGGCCCACGACATGTACTCGGACCTCTACAACGTCTTTTACCCGTCCGACGATGCGGAGTCGACTTTTCGGGAGAAGAAGACTTCTGGCGTGAAGGCCAGCTTGAAGAAGCTCTTCGGCAGGCTATGAAGTCCTCGCCGTCGATAGTCCGACAGACGTACATCGATCTATCGCCATTGCTGGCCAACGATAATTGCGGGACGGCTGTGTCAGAACGCCGGTGAAGTGGATAGGCTCTACGCCGCGTCTCCGTACTGCTTCCAGTTGCTGGATTCCCCAGCCGATCTCGCCGTAAGCCCTCGTGCAGAGGCGGGCGGCCGTTCGCCGTAATCCTCGTTTTTTTTGCGAGTAGGCATAGAAGGAATCGCATGGCATTCGGTGGTTGAAAGGAGGATGTCGGGACACTACATCATGCGGCCGCATACCGTACTCGCCACTGCGGTATTGGAGAACTATGAAGGTCCTGAATTTCTGTAGATGTTCCTAGTATTTCGGCCTGGCTGTACGTGCTCAAATTCATTGTATATGTCTCGTGCTACTTGCTTGACTGAACAAAATAAACTAATTGCATAGAACTTGAGAAGGAAGCTATGTTCGTGGTTGCCATCCTCCTCTATCTTGCGTGGTACTTCATGCGCAACAACACTAAGACGGTGCATTCATGGTGAGCCTCTCTCCGACGTTAATGTGCCGATATCTGACGTATATGAATTCTCATGTTAGATTTGACTCACATTTACTGCTAGCGTGTTCTTCCTGGAAGCTCGGGCTATCTATGTGCTTTGTCGAACCTGCTTTCCAAGACTCGCAGTTTACGGATGTTGTATTCCCTCGGTGCTGTACACTCGTAGCTCTCATATTGCTTATGCTAGTAATAATCTGAGTGGAGAAGAGGGCGATGTCTGCATCGTGTATATTTCGGTATGTGGGTCCAATCTGTCATGTCTGATACCGTGCACGCAATCGCTGGCGATAGGCCGGCATCCTTGACGGTGCGTTTTCATGCCTCTACTCAGCTGTTCCATGTCTAAACCCTATGCAGCGTACACAACGTTCAACGTTCAAACCTTGTATCAGAGCAGACGCACAACGCAGAACCATGGTACTAGCACCTGACAGCTCGAAATATGGATATCCTGATCGGGTCAAATGCAAGTGACTAGTCTCTGATCTGCCTAGGCTCTCGAAGTCTTCGTTGCGAAGACCTGTTTCCACCCGGCTGTCTCTGACTACGCCGTTTGTTTTTGTTTTCGCGTCGGGCGGTCTTGCATACTTGAAAGCCACCCGAATCCACTAGCTTCACTTCGGCGCACCCATGCGTGTGTCAAGCTGGTCAGACTGCTCGCCGTGGACGGGACCGACACATCAGCGCTTTCTTAAGGTTAGATTCTCCCCTCCAGCTTTGCCAATAGCTCAACCGCTTGTGCAGGAATGTTCCTCAACACGCATGGACCAAACCAATTAAACTGATCAAGTTGCAATCGCTGACAGCGAGGAACAGCAAGAAATGACTATAAAGTAAGCTAGTCGAGCGGGGCTACATCGATAGCTGACGGTTCCCTCGCCGCCTCTACTACCCCCACCACTCTCTCCGTCGGCGCATCTTCCCGCTACCTCCCCCAGACGTTTCGCTACATCCCAGACTTCCGGCGAACATGGATGATTCACTGGAACAGTCTCCCGAGTACATCCCAATTACGGTGCCTGTGCTCGAGGCGCATGGTCACGACGGACCCAGTCGTAATCATAAAACGACATTCAGACCCCCACTCTCATGCCAGTCGTCCTGACGGTTCTGACAGTCTTATTTACGGCCGGCCTGGCCACGATGCTCCTCGTCTGGCTGGTCAAACACCACTCGGTTCAAGGACAGTCCGTTCTGGAAACACTCCGGAAACAAGGCGCTTTCATCGTGGACGAAGGTACTCATGCCGGAGGCAACGAAGCACGACTCATTGGTCTCACCATGTCCTCCATTGCTGTAAGTCATGTCTATTTGAGTGAAATGAGCTTGCTGCGAGCTGAACAATACCCAGTCCTCCCTTATTGGCCTCACTGTACCGTTCGCCATGACGATGTATGCTTATCGCATCGCCTCTGGTTGGATTTCTGAGTCGGGTAAAGCTACCACTTCTGACAGTCGGCTGCCGACACCACTCCAGTAAGTGATTAATTTCCGTTTATTATCTCATCACGATTGCATCTATGATACATCACAATTGTAGGTTCGGACTGCTCCTCCGCCTGCTGGGATCATCCAGCTTATTGAGCCTCTTCGATGCGTCCTTATACTTGGGTCGACGAAAACGACTCGGGCCCTCGGCGCCATCTATACTTAAAAGAGCATTCTTCGTCTGCTTGCTCGTGATAGTACTCACGCATCTTATTGGGTACGCTGTTGGCCTCGGAGCAGACATTCCCAATTGTTATTGACAAAGTGTTACAGCCTTGCGGACATATGGATACACACTACAACACACGCGATTCTTGGCGCGAACATCACGAGCACGACTGTACCTCAGGCAATGAGCGTGACGTTTAACAATACGCTATGCGACGACGTTCCGTTCCCCGGGTTCGGTGAAGTTTGTCTGCAGAGCCCAGACTCCTGGGGCAGTACATCAGCCATTCGTAACGGAGGCTTCCTCCTGGCATCCAACGCATCGGCGAACTTCACGCTCGTCACACTGAATAACCACGCCGACACCGCGCTGCTGGTACCGGCTGTTGTCAGTGCATCCACGAAGTACAGCGCCACTTCGTTCGCCAGCCGTGCTGCATGTACAAGCCTCAATCCTCTTTGCAACACAACCAACAGTAATGATGGCAAAGAAGTCGTACAAAGCTGTGCAAATATTGGTTACCCTACGATGCCTGATTTGGGGACATCAAATGTTGTCCATGCCTTCTACAATGGCACCGTCCTCACTGACCCGAACTCGCTCGAACTCCCCGATGCTAGTGCCATCTCCAACCCCTTCGAGCTCATTGTGCAGCTGCGATGGAGCCAAGGGACCACGGACGCTCTCGTCGAGAGCTTCAACTCTGCCGTCGACAGCAACGACAGCTCCAGCACCATGTCCCTCTACGCCTCATGCACGTTCACGTATCTCAATGTGACGTATTCCTACGAGGACGGCGCGTTCGACCTGCAAGACGAAGTCCCAACCGACTATAACGTCACCAACATCTTCTGGGGCCCGCTGATCAACAACCTGGCAAGTCAGCGATTGGCAAGCGATATGCAGGCGACGGCACAGGCGGAGACGAATGCGGACAACGTGATGGCGGCGCTGCAGCAGGACCTGGCGAGGCTCGCGCTTGGGATGCTGGGGGCACGTTCATCTCCGCCCCTGCACTTCAAGAAGAGCTCATAACCACGAAGACACTCGCGCGATACCCCGCGGTGCCTGTCTTCGTGTTCGTCGGTGTGGGTGCCACCGATCAACGTCCTGCTTCAAGTGATGCTGACTATTCTATTTCGTCCTTTCAGCTCCTCTGGCTGTATGCGCTCATCGTCCTCTATATTTTCATTGCGACCCTCTTCACCAGATCTCCCGCTGTGCGCGTCAATGGCACGAACGAGGTGTCAGAACTCGATCTGGTGCAGGCGCGGCTCACGAGTCCGTTGCCCCTCGTCTCTGACCTGTTCAAGAGAAACTCCCTGAAACTTGACGCCCAGCTGTCCATGGAGCGAAGTCCGATGCAGATGTTCACGGAGTCGCAGGAGACGACAAGGCTGGTGGTTGGTTTAGGAGAGGGACGGCATCCAGCCTATGGTCTTTACCGGCGGCGCCCAGATTTGAGTGGAGATGTCGACGAAAAGACCGGTCTACGAAGTCCCAGCTCAGGTGATATTGAAAAATAGGACCCAATATCTGAATGAGCAGTGTGATTAAAGAAGAGAGACTTCGATTTTTCATACAGATGTAATGGAAGATATTTCTATGATAAGACGTCGAGAGAATTGTAATAGGACTCAACAAAGTCACGGGGCAAGGCATCCCGACTTACAGAATCTTTCAACAGTGGAAAAGAGTCCTATTCCTACAAAGCTAAGTGTACCATAAAGCCCGCCTGTACACATGTACAAGTGTCGCTCACAGGATGAGTCGGGTTTATACGACAGTACTATCCAAGCCGACATGCGGTCACCAACCCCGCACGCTCATCGTTCGCATAGTACTCGGTCTGACTCCCGCGCCCTTGGGCCTCTGCACCAGCTTCTTCACCTTCTCCGTGAGACTCGTCCTTTCCTGCGGACCCTCCACCCGCACACCGCCATATATCGACTCCACCGCCTTCGCCAGGCGGGGCATCCCGCCGCCCTTCTTCGGCGAGCCGCGTGGTCGGCGGGCAAGGGAAAGTGGATTGTGAGGTAGAGCACGACGTGCGTCTCCGCCGCGCTGTGCTTCTGCAGCTTCACGAAGCTCACGACGACGCGCAGCCGGAGCCGCTCGTGGATCACCTCTCGCACCCGCTGCGCGGGTGCGAGCCGCGTATTGCCGAGGTGCGCGAGCAGCCTGAGCATGTCGTGCTAGTTCGGCGCGCGGAGGTGGAAGGGGCGCGCCATGCCGTAATCGAGCCCGATTTCGTGCGGGATGGGCCCGCGGTAGGAGGCGGAGGTCCGCGGTCAGCTCGGGCGGGCCGAGCCCGAAGTCGACGCCGCGCAGGAGGTGCTCGTCCACGAAGGCATTCGACAATGCTATCGCATCTCGCGTATGCGTCGACAGTCCAGTCATTTTATATACGTCGTGGCTATTGCTTGGACCGTGTGGGCTACTTGCGTGCGAGCCGGAGCTTGACTGGGTGTGTAGCAGATGAACAAAGAACGACTCGCGCGGCGGGCTTGTACCTAAGTGCGGATGCCAGTCGCTACTTGCATTCGAGCCGCAGCTGCCTGGGTAAACGATTTGCTGAAAAGCAAGCGGAGGTTAGACATGCAAGTAGAGAATGAGGAGGCACTGCTTGCGCTGCTTACTGATCAATAGTCCCATTGCCGACCCTCTTGTACCTTAACCTTTTCTTCTTCGAATAACCGCGGTAAATAGGATTTGAGTATGTCCTGCATGGCAGTAATGCTTAATGCGCTGACGCTGACGCAAAGTGTAACGTGAGGCATGCGGTAACGCCGAATAAGGTCGAGAAAGGCATTGTTCACGTCGGCTTCGAGGTTTTCCGGAATCGGACGTGTGCGTTTGCAGTCATAGAAGTGAACATGAAGAGTGAAGTTTTGCAGTTTCAAGAGTATGGCAGAAAGCGAGGTGATTTTTGGAGGAGCGTCGGAAGGTGCCTTAGCGGTACATCGCCGATGTACTCTATAGAGGCAGGTTGCTGGGTCAGCCTGAGGCCAACTTCCAAATGCTCAAGATTCTGGCAGCTGGCTATGTCCGGGCCTTGATCTACAGCATACAATGTCATATAATTAGCAGCATAGTATCAGAGTCAACAGGCTCAACTTACGAATTGTAGCTGCGTTGAGGACACCATAGCAAAGGTTCCGCAGTTGCGGCGCAATCAAATTAAAGAACATTGCTTGTTCCACGGGCTGGTTATTATTGGTGCTGATCGAGGGCGACATTGTAGGCCTGATGGATATCGAGCGTAGACCGCGAGAAATGGGTGGACTTGCAAGATACTGAAAGAGCACGGGGTTGCTGACATGCAATGTTCCAAGTATCAAAGACTGCACCTCCAGAACCGGAGCTTCATCGGAGAGCGTATGTGGTGTAGTTGATTTCCAAGGGAGCAGACCCAAATCGGTGATCTTCGCAAAGCAGTTCAATAGTAACGGTATATTGAGACGTTTATTTTTTCGAGTGTATTTGTTGAAAACGTGCAACCAGTTATATACAACTGCGTGAGAGGCAGATGCGACAGTAGTCCAGATGCTCGAGGCGTTACGTTGACATTGACCAGGTGCAAGACGGTCAACCGGGGTAAGAGGCGGAGAAAGTGGAGGAATGGCTGGACTTCGATAACATCGCCATCTTTGGTGTAATCCGGCAAGGCATCGAGAACGAGACCTCGTATGTTGAGTCGAGCAGCAGCGCATGACTCCACAAAGTCCACGAGCATGGGGAAAGTCCTGTGGGGCGGGTTAGGACGTGAAGTGCGGCCGCGTGCCCTGTCTTATTCCGTAATGGGAGACCATGTCGTGTCAGGGGGCGAACAGAGGAATGTCCATACAATATTGCGGAAGAGGTGGGTTATCGACGGCGCTCAGCGCGGGATACTGACGCGCATGCCTTTAGGATCCATCCAAGCCCTTTCCCAGCCAACCGGGTGTAGCTCCTCAAAGACGACGCCGAGAAGCTCTGGTGGAAGATTCATCTCGAGCAGTCGGTGTGCTCAGCGCGAAGCAGTGGCGTTGACTTCGTAGCGATGCGGCTCGTCGAGTGAAAAGGCCTGATAACGACAAACCATTGTCAGGCGTGCGGTACAATGTGTCTAAGTACTCACGTTTCTAGACACCTCTGGTCGAATGGTTGTGGCAGATGGCAGCAAGTGTTACCGACTGGAGATGTGGCTGGGTTCAAGCCGCTGTCGAAAATGGCAATGCCGCCTCGGAGCGCCACAATGCATGCACGTGGCACGGAAGCGCTGGAAGGTCGTTGGATTATAGGCAACCGAATCGCCTCAAAAGTCACTTGGGACAGTTTCATGTAAGCCATTTTGTGATTTTTGTTAGAATTTGCTTATTCACCTGCGTATTGGTGAGCGCTGCACTGTAATCACAGACATTCTTTCGACAGTGAAAATATGCATACTTACTCTTACAACGCTAAGTGCACCATAAGGTCTGGCTGTACACAAGTGTCGCTTACGGGATGTGTCGGATTCACCACACGATAGTGCTATCCAAGTCGATATGGGGTAACCAGCCCCGCACGCTCGTCGTTCGCATACTCGGTCTGACTTCCGCGTCTCGGCCCTCTCTGCACCAGCCTCTTCACCTTCTCCGTCAGGCTCCATCAGCAAAGTTGCATTGGCACTGAGCGGTACTGACAGGTACTGATGAAGCCATCTCAGCGCGCTTCAGTCCCTTCAGTACCGTCAGCGCCGCCAATCATCCAGTAGTCGTTTTGAGCGCTCTCAGACGTTTTTGACCCCTCTTGCATCCGACTCTCGCAGCAAAGCTTCGGTGAGTAAACCATTATCATTCACGTCCAGCATAGATTATGAAACAAGAAGAACTAAGAAAATACAAAATCTAGTAAAAGTCCGGCTTCAGCAGGGCTCGAACTTCGGTCCCAAACTGTTCGTCAGTGCTCTCAGTGCCCGTCAGCGCTCATCAGTCGTCAGCGCTTGTACGTTTT
>JAKOGH010000920.1:0-14851 GCA_024811115.1 Terana coerulea
CAAGAACGCTACATATGAAAAACTTCGGCTGCTGGGGAGACAGACCGAGGAGTGAGAAGTTGCCGGGAGGCTTCGTCTAACGCATCCCACTCGGAATTACGGATGGGGGATGGCCGCCGCTCAGATGCGGCTGCTGCACTTTCCGTTCCGCTTTCTGAACTTCTGGATGGTCCGTCTGGGCGAGGTGAAGCACCGTCGGCAGGGGAAGCACGTCGGGTCAACATGGACTCTGGGCGAGAAGCCCGCCCCTGCGAAGGCGTGGCGGTGCCGTCTGGGTCCTCGAAGCAAAGTCTCCAGCATCGAGCGAAGACGTCGAAGGGGATGCACGCCCTGTCAAGGAGTACCACAGCTGCGAGGAGGTCTGATGACCAGGACTGGCGGAGGTCGAGGACTCGCCCGCGTGCCCGTCTTCTGCCGAGCTAGATGGCCAAGGGCCGTCGTTGTCTGCATCAATGCGCAGATGAGGGTCGGACCAAGCGGTCAATGGAAAGAACCGGCGTCCCAGGCGGTGATGGTTGGATGAGCTGGCCTCTGCGGCGGGTCGGTCCAGGAGTGACGCGAATCGCCAAGTGCCGTCAGCTGAGTCCTCAGCGCGGACGGTCTCGGCGGCTTCTGCATTTTGCCTGACTATGGAGCGGCGTCGGGAGGCGAAGTCGTTGAAATCCATGGTACGCGACCGTGTAGGTCGCCGTACCGACCGTTGGCGCGACAACGAAGAGGAGCCAGAGGACCCATAGGGCGGTATCGGCTGAGGACTAGGTGGGAGAGGGCCCAGTATGGGTGTTGGTGGAGACACAGGGCGAGGGCTAGTGACCCTTTCGCGAGGTGGGTCTCGTATCGGAATGAGCCGTGAAGCGTTGAAGGGCATGTAAGCGTCGTAGAGGGCGGAGCTCATTCGGGACCCCTCGGCTGCCCCCGAGCAGCTCAGTAGCTTCATCTTCATCTTCAGAAGGTAGCTCTACGTCTACGTTATTCGAGATGTAGTCCGCCGTGTAACGTCTAGCAGCAAAACGGTGACGTTCGCGGTATATTTGCGATGATGTGGCTTGCATACGCAAGGTCTTGGCGGTCCGCTCAGAAATCATGCTTTTCTCGGCCGGGGTTGTGCGCATACGACGCTCGGCTACCTCCTATGGTAGAAGATAAGATTTACTCCTATGTCGAGAGCTAAGCACGCACCTTGACCAAGACGTCGACTAACGTTGCAGTGAACGAATCCCCTGCATCCAATTCCTCTATAAACGTCTCGTAGGTAATAGTTGGCTCTCCCTTCTCTAACTTGGCTCGCTTAATGGCGCCGACTCTACATGGAGTCTGAGTATGTTTACGGCCCTGAAACTAGGCCCTACTTACACCAGAGTCTTGATTTTGTCGCGAAGCACGTCGTCCTGGTGGTTCAACGTCCTGAAGCCGTTTCAATGAGCGCCGCACATAAGACTGACAGCTATATCCACATACCATTTACCCATTTTGACGACCACTGTAGTCGCAAGATGTACAGTGGACTTTGCGGCTGTAGAAGGGTGTGACCTAGGACGCAGGCGAGTGAGAACAAGTGCTGATCCCGAGTTCGGAGCCTGAGCGTATTTCCAGATCTGGAAGCTGAGTCAGCACAGCAGTAAGGGACGACTCCGCGTTCCTTTGTCCCTCACGTTTCTTCGTCATTGACCACGACGTCGTCCACGCTCGTGTGTCAATTATCCCCCATTCCACTCTCGTTTTAGGCTTGAGATACTCTTGCTGTCGCCGCGCCTTGTTGCAGTCGTTGCGAGGCCACCCAAAGTTTTTGAGCCAACTTCGCGACCCCCTGCATCGCCTCGCCACATCGAGCAGAAAACCTCCTTCGTCGTCGAACACCCACCCTATAGCCCAGTTCGCATACACCATGGCATACTCGCAGCCCTTTCCTCGCAACCAGCCTATAGAGAAAGTGCAGGCTCCAACCTTTGGACCTGACCTCGCTGTGCGCCTCATCTGCCCCGATTGCAGGGATCCAAATCCCAACATTGTCGAGGAATTCAGCAGCGGAGATCTGGTGTGCGGTACCTGCGGACTGGTGCTGGGTGATAGGGTGGTCGACACAAGGAGTGAATGGCGTGTAAGTACATGTCCCACCTGCCTGTTCTCGCGGTGGCACCAGTTGCTTCTACTGTTGATCATTAGACATTCGCCAATGACGAAGGAGACGATCCGTCCCGTGTCGGTGCTGTCATTGATCCGCTCATGGAGGGGCGTAGAGCAATTGGACACCACGATTTCCTTCAAGGATGGCGGGTCCGGTCTCGCTCGCGAGCTGCAGCGCGCAGCCTCTCGAGGGTCAGCATCCCGCTCCGAGCGAAACCTGCTCCAAAGCCTTCCGCGACATCTCGAGCTGGTGCGACCAGTTCTCGCTGCCGAAAACTATCTCCGATATCGCCAAGCAGCTATACAAACGCTCTGACGAGGAGAAGCTGTTGCGTGGGAAACCCCTCGAGGCCGTCATCGCCGCCTGCATCTTCATCGCATGCCGCAAGGCGCACGTACCTCGTACGTTCCGCGAGATATGTAACCTCACGCACGTCAGCAAGAAGGTGCTGGGGCAGTGCTATAAGCAGCTGGAGCAGGCATTTAACCTCGCGCCTGGTGCAACTGATCGCCACTCAAACGCAGCCTCTTCTGGCACGGGTCCCGAGGACCTGTTGGTGCGTTACTGCAACCACTTGGACCTCCCTCCCAACGTCCAGCCCATCTGCTCGGATATCATCGTCAAGGCGCGCGACCTCGGCATCGCCCTTGGTCGTTCGCCGATATCCGTCGCGGGCGGTGCAATCTACTTTACCACACATCTCCTCGGGAAGCCGAAGAGCATGAAGGATATCAGTGCTGTCGCTGGGGTTAGCGAAGCGACGATCAAGTTGGTGTACAGGCTTTACTACGCGGACAAGGAGAAGCTAGTGAAGGAGGAGTGGATCAAGGATGGAAAGGCGAAACTGGAGAGGCTTCCGGTAGAGTCCTCCAAGTAGGACGTACGAGGCTGATCACTGGGAGGCGGGGGACGGAATGGACGTTATTTTATAGCCTGCAATATGCGTTACCGTGTAATATATCCGTTCCACCCGTAGGCTGAGATGCATGCAATGGAAGCAGTGTTTTAACGGACCACGGAGGGAAATTAGCGTGCTGAAATATCGAAGGTCGACGAAGGATGTACACTATCGCACACCAAAGATGATATGGGAGAGAGACAGCTACCGCTTCCCCTTTCCACCCCGACCCCGCTTGCTGTCGCCACCTCTGGCCAGTGAGGCGCTGCCCTGACCCTTGCTGGCAAACCGCACAGCTTTTCTGACGTTGAGCACCGCATCCCTCGTCTTCGACTTCTTTGGCTCAGGACCGTCGCGATCCAATCTGGTCAAGATGGCCATGTTTTGAGACTTCTCTTGGCGAGATGACACTTCGGTTGGGTCAAACTGTGCATCCAACGAGCGGTCAGTGGATAGGACATCCAAGGGTGAAAAGGTAGACGCACCTTGCGCTTGACACCCTTGACCTTCTTCTCGCCCTCTAGCTTCTTGTCGAAGCGCCCCATGCTCGCTGTACTTGCCCGCGTCGTCGCTAACGTGCCGTCAATCTCGCGTTTTCGCTGGGCGTTCGTCGGTCGTGGGGGCCGAGCTCGATGCATCCTCGCTTGGCTTAGCAGCACGCTCGAGGTTCTTTTGTTGCTGGCGTTCGTTCTTCGCCACGCGAGCCTTGCGCTCTTCACGAGCTTTTTTAGATGGATCGAAGTCGATGTCTGAAAACCATCGCAGACTTGTTAGACATTTCATAGAAGGGAACGTACGGGCAGACATACCAGCATTTTTGGGAACTTCCGTGAGCCACTGTCCTTCCTCTTTCTTGTTCGCCCCTTCCAGCCCCATCTGTCAACCCAGTCCTGCTTCTCCTCATCCCACACCCTCTTGTCCTTCTTGCTGTGCGAGATGCCCTTCGCCTTGGCAAACTGCTCCCATTTCGTCAGAGGCTTGGGCTTAGGTAATGGTTTCGCTCTGGGGAGCTGAGTGGTAGGTGGTGGGAGTTGCGCCAGAGGCCCGTCCGGCGAAGATGTAGTTGGGAGCGAGAAAAGTGCAGCAATGAGAGTTTGGACACCATCGCGCGCTGTTGACCGGAGGTAATCCTCGAGGTTTGCTCTGATAAAAAAGGTTAGGAAGAACTTCAAAACCTACGCCAGTTACATACTTGTAGCTCTCTTCGTCTATAGGATTCAGGTCTGTGACCGTCAGGTAGCCAGCATCGACCTCGAGAGGTATCTCTTTGTCAACAACAATAGCCTGTCTGCTATAGTAATTAATAAATTCTCATAGTATTATTTCGTGAGACGTACTGCTTGGCAGCGTGCTCAGCAAGAATATCCGAAACGTCCATGCCGCCTGCAGATAATGTAGTCGAGACGAACAGGCACGCTTCGCAGAAGGGAGGTGGTTGTGGATGAGTGCGAAAAGTTCACCTTGACCTCGTACCACCACCACCTCGAGTAGACGCCCACCTACTCGTTCCCTCTGCAGCCTTAATCGACCCCACCCCTTTTCTTTCTTCGGTTTCTTTTCGCCTCACTTACGGCGGGGCTCGCTGTGCGAGCCAGTAAGTACGAAAAACGAGGGCCGTCTGGCCTGATCGCGCCCTGGGGGCACCTTTCATAGGGATCAGGCTAGCGGAAACGCTGTCTGATCCCCCCATTTCTGGCATGGGGACCGCTCAGGCGCGAACCATGACCTATGTTGACCTTGCGTCGACGAGGGAGGGACACACTAGGGCTCAGGCCCTGGTCACTGTCCCGCCCACCGTTCACCCCCTCACGGGGGCCCCACCTGTAAATCCTAAGAAATTAGCAATATATTTGCTGATATTGATGGATAACCGAGAACCCCTTGGCGCATGGCTGCCGCCTGTGGGGTGTGTGAACTGCAAGAACCGAGAACTCGCCCCGGCGAGGTCTGGACCTCTATGCATGATCCTGAGAGTCCGCACAGAACTCTATCACATGAAGGGAAGGTGTGGCAGAGTACTGCTGGGCACCGCGCCACCGGACCTCAAGTCCCGTATAAGCTTAGAACCCCAGAAGTCCGAGCATAAGCCCACTACAATAGAGCAGGATGCCGTGGCATCCCGGCCCAATGTATGGACCCATCTCACAACCACCGTTGTGGAAGGGGCCCTTCTGTCCAATCCTGTATAAGGTGGACCAGTATAAAGGAGAGGACAGACGCGCGTTCAGCACCAGACTGAATTCGGGTTCTGTCAACTCTCCGACCATGTCATCATGTCTCCTCAAACAGCAAAGAAGGATCAGGTCAGGGCATGCCCTCCCTGCAGAAACAGCGTACTCTCCCCGACGTGGGAAGTGCCCTCATGCCTCCTCCCGTCTTATGCTTGGCGCAAAGACCCGGGAAAACAGGCTGGACGGCTCTGCGAGATTGACTCACAGATCTGAACTGTCACAATTAACATCTCTGCGAACGCCGGGAATAGTAAGAGTAAGGAGCTGGAGCACAAGCCCAACTCCTGAGACTATTCGAAAGAAGGGAACAACCACATAGCCGTATAGGCCATATGTATAATATGAATAATATGTACACAATTGACGGAATCATGCAACTGGGCTCTTTCTTCTGCGAACACGCGTAGACGTCCTGGACTGTGCGATCTGTGCGAACGGGCGCCAGACTCCTCACACGAGCCTGATCAGCCACCTGAACCCATCCCTCATGAGTATTCTCAACAACGAGACCGTGAATTAACCCCTGGGGACCTGTTTGACCACAACGGCGTTTCCATCTCTCCTGCTCTAAGTTACGTAACTGTGCCTGAGGAGCACATGCATAACTTTGAGGAACTACCTCCGCCATCCTTGATAACGGAGACTTGACATCGCACCGCTTCTCAGACATAGAAGCGGTCCGACGCGAGCAGACGGCGTTGCGTAACAGCACACGCTCTGCCCAGAGTCTCGGGCACCTCGTGTGACCATCGAGGACATCGATGACACCGCATTCTCAGAAGAGCCACGGCACGACTGGGAAGGGTTGACACAGATGAGGATGGGAACGAGGTTTCCGTAACCCATAATCTGGATGTTAAAGATTGGCGCTGTATCTCTGCAAACGTGCAGAAGTCCAGACCCAATCAGGGCAATGTGCTCGAAAACTTCCTGGATCACGATTTGATCATGATCCAGGAACCTTTCTGGGGCATCTCCAAGAGAGTTGCCTCCGGGAAATCCAAGGACGGGAAGTCATTGAAGACACCGTCCATCACAGAAACTTTCGTGTGCCTTGGCGCTGCCAAAGGATGCAGAGCTGTCACGTATGTGAACAAGAAGTGGGCGCATTACAGCCCCCGCGACCTCACCACTGCCAGGCACAGCCCCTTAAAGGGGACGTTGTGTGTGCCACTCTCACGGTTGAAGGGGAAGTCATGAACTTCCTCAACGTATACAATGATTCGAAGTCCCACGCAGCGGTCAAGTGGCTTGAAAACCACGCCGTGGAACTTTCGAACGTTGTAACCATGTGCGGAGACTTCAACATCCGCCACATGAAATGGGACGAAGCGGGAGCGACCGGATTTCGATCCGTCAGCGACGACTCGACAATAAGACTAAACGGTTCGGTGATATCCTCATCGGAAGCTGCAGAAGTCAATATTGGACTGTCTTTGCTGAATGATTGCGAAGCGGGAGGGCCACCAACTTGGATCTTTGCCGGCAAAGATTACGAGAAGCGGCCTGGAGTACTCGACCTGGTATGGTGCCGAGAATAGCTACGGATGAGTACATCAGAGTCAGAGGGGCGGACCGGCACATGTCGGATCACTGCCCACTGGAATTCTCTGTGCGGGTCAAAGCCGTCAGAGAGCCGAAACCCACGATCCTTCACGGATCAAAGGACAGCCGGAAATACTGGCGAGGCGTTCGAAGCACGTGTGCAACATATTGTACACGAGGCTGAAGAAAGCCAACGAGAAGAAGGGTCGGGATGTAGACACCACCGACAAATTCTCACAGCAGGACATAGACGGCGTCTTTGACGAAATTCTATGCGGCAATGTGCAAGCAGTGGGACGATGTGGCCAAGTGCCCAAACCCTAGCGCTAAAAGCAAGTCGTGGTGGAACCATGAGTGTTCGCTGCACGAGACAAAGACAGCCGTGGCTAGGGAAATCTGCGCAAGCAGCGTGACCTGGCCAAAGCATTACAAGGGAAAGTGGACCGGGGTGATAACTTCGCTCCGGACCCTCACGGAGTTGACCATCGCGCTGGAACAATGTAAGTTCTGGCGCGAGGAAGTTCATGAGTCTGAGAATCAGCAACATGCGACTCTCAGAAACGCCAAACGCGGCCATTTTGAAATCCAAATGGGCGCCATGCACTCAGAGCAAAGTGTGGGGCGCTGCTGCGTGGACCAAGCCACGGAAGCAGAGCACCAACCAGAGCATCAAAGACAGGGACGGCAACCCTGTCTCGAACCTGCTAAACTAGCAGAGGTCCTTCAGGACCAATTCACGAAGGCAGCGAAACCCGCGTCGGCAGAAGGCATAACGTTTATCGATTATGCCTACAGAGAGGTCAAGGCGGCAGTACTTGCCGATCTCCGTGGCCGAAGTAGAGGAAGTGCTCCGTGACACGAGCAACTTCTCTGCCCCAGGCCCAGACCATGCATCATGGTTCTGGCTAAAGAAGATCATCCTCGAACCTAACGAGGATGAGAAAACAAGGAAGACAAGTCCACGTACACCGAGCGTGATGCGGACGAAGTCTGTCCTAGACATGATAACATGGTTCTTTGGCGCGTGTATCGCGTCCGGAGTCATGCCCACTAAACTCAAGGAATCACGCACCGTCGTCATTCCCTAAACCTAATAAGCCGGACTACTCTGTAGCCAAGGCATATCGCCCGATAGTTCTCCTGAACTGTTTGGGGAAATTACTTGAGAAATGTATTGCTAAGCGCATGCAGTTCGAATGTCAAAGTATGGAGTATTGCATCCCTCCCAGTTTGGGGGAGCAATGCAGCGAAGTACAACTGATGCCGGTGTTTGTCTCACGCACAACATCAAGGAAGGCTGGAACCAAGATCTGGAGAGCTCCGTCCTTCTCATGGACATCTCACAGTTCTTCCCGTCCGTGGACCACGCTGACGCTTGTGTACATCCTCAAGCGCGCAGGGTTCTCATCACTTCTATGCAAGTTCTTCGAGTCTTTACCTCGTTGGACGGCAGACATCATTCCTGATCAATGGCATTGTCACTGATCCAGTTGACTTTTCCGTCGGAGTGGGTCAGGGCTCAGCGCTTTCTCCCATTCCTGACGAACATCTACATCGCGCCCGCTATTTATAGCACAATTAAGGCGCTTGGAGCCAAAAACACCGCTACCATCGGTGTAACACTGCAGTTCTACGTGGATGATGGTCTCATCCATCGCAGTCACCAGACCGTCTGAACTTCGGAAAGGGAAACCCAACTGGAGATCAACAACCTAAAAATCAGGAAAGTCCTGATGATCATGTTATCTAGGCTGTTCGCCCCTCGGACTTCAGTTCGAGGAGGACAAACTGGAACTCATGCACTTCCGCGGGGTAGACACCCGTGGAAATGGAAGGACTCCGATAAGGAGCCCAGCCCCTCGGTCCGCCACTCGCATTCAAAATTGCATCCGGGTGGCAGGTGCTGCGCGGCAAGCGCGGCAAACTAGTGATGACAAATCTTGACCGCCGGTACCGTGAGTGGGCCGGTAAGGAGATCAACATCAAACCTAAACCCTTCATGAGATACCTCGGGTTCATGCTGGACCCGAAACTCTCGTGGAAGCATCACATAGAGTTTTACTGCAACAAAGGAGTAAGCACTATTGCGGCGCTTAGAATGCTCGGCACTTCTGAGCGGGGCTGTCGCCCATCCACAAACGGAGACTATACATCTCCAACGTTGTCCCTGTGATCCTCTACGGAGCGCAGCTATGGTGGTCCCCGTACATGCGGAGCAACCACAAAATTTATGAGGCAATCCAGAGGGTTCGAACGTAGCAATACGATGGATCACTGGCGCCTTCAAAACCACCCCTGTGGGAGGGATGGGAATGTTTGCGGGACTGCTTCCTATTAAGCAGCTCGTAACCAAACAAATGAAGAAAGCGTGCATCCGTGCACGCACTCCTTCCAGAAAGCCACCCCATCCCTCGCATACATGAGCGAGAGGAAAGTGGTCAACGAGAAAGCGGTCTGGGCCACGCTCCATTCAGGACGCGTGAGGCCGACCACTAAGAAGGCTAAGAAGCGTTTCAAACAAACGCCCATTGATCACATCGAGACCCTTATGGAGCTCTTGCATGAAGACAGATTGCCTTCTCCGATCAGGAGCATGCCAGGCAATCGCATCTGGGATCTCAAAGATCTCAAACAACCCGGCCACTATGGACGGACCCGATGACACCATCGTTCAGATCTACGGCCTAACCGGGCGTGAACTGGCATGGCAGACAGCCCAGGCTCATCCCTAAGAAGGGTGCCCCAGGGTTTAGTGAATGGTATGAGCTGTTTGCAGAATTACAAATGCAAGCGGCCGCCAAGGATAATAACATGATCCTGTTCACGGACGGATCAATGCTGAAAGACAAGGCGACGGGCGTACCCTCCACCGGAGCGGCGACCGGCTGCTTGACTTACAAGGGAAGCACCACCCAGCCCCACATGACGCCGACGCCCTGGCACAGCACAAGTGGCCCTGTGGCCAGGTGACTGTGTTCGACGCTGAAATGCAAGCCCTATATCGGGCATCCTCCGCGCTGTAAAGGAGTCAGATGATGACTTCTATCAGGCTATCAAATCAGGAGAGCTAGACTACCACGCGTGGGCTAAACTCCCTGAGAATAAAGAGAAACCATACGTACCCCCCGGTATCGCGAGAGGGATAAGTATGAGTCTCTTACCATATTTATGGACAACAGGGCGGCAGGCATTGCCATCCTGAAAGCTAAAAACGACTCCAGCCAAATGGAGTCAATTGGCGCATGCAAAGCGCTTCGGGAATGGCTCGATCAGAGCCGGTTCCCGACACGCCGACTTGCAGTCGTGTGGCAACCGTCCCATTATCACATGGAACATGTCACCGACTTGCACTCTGAGGCTGATGCAGTCGACATACTCGCTAAAGAGGGTGCCGAAATGAATCAGCCCACATACACGTCACAATCAGTGGCGAAGCAAAGGCTCTCCCAGCATGCCATACTAAGCTCTGGAAGGCCAAGATGAAGAACATCAAGTACCGAGGAGCAATCTCTTGGTCGAGAAAGATGAGCATGCTCTCTTCTCAAACATGCCCAAGCGCCACTGGGCGCTGAGAAACTTCGGAACAAAACGAAGTTCTACTCGAGATTAACGCGCTTCATCACCGGCCACTTCCCTCACGGGGAGTTCCGAATGAAGCACGGCAAATGGGAAACCGACAGTGACGGTGTGAGCAAATGGACGCCCAAACCCGGGCCGTTGTATTGCCCATGCGACACTGACCACCCGAAGTTCGAGACACGACGGCACATCTTCAGCGAGTGCCCGTTCTGGATCAGACTTCACAAACCTCCTCGGGTTGTACCCGAGCAGGAGCGATTAGAGCTGATTGCTGCGGAAGCAGCTTCACTTGCAAAATAAGGAGAACCGCCTAGACATGGCGGACATCGCCATATTCCTATACCTCAATCCGTTGGTTGCAACGTTTGAGTGGGGCGACCTCATACAGGACGCCATTGATCGGCACGGAGACATCCGCACAGGTGTCTGGTGGCTAAACATTGACTCTTGGGACCGCGAGGATGAATTCATCCGGCAGTGTAATTGAGCGCAAACAGCGCTACTGGGAATGGCGGGCGTCAACGCCACGGCCCGAACGGTGGAAAGGCTACCATCAAAACCTTCGGCTGGCATGAATTTGTCACGTTCGAAGGAGAGGAGCCCGGGCAGAATCAACAGACACCCCTCCGCTTCTATTCGGAGAAGGAGGGAAGTGTCATCCAACATGCTGCGCGGCAGTGGGCATCTGATCACCCAGATGACCCGCTGTTCCACTTGTCTCACAAGTGGCTACGCACAATCATATTGACAGCCGGATCAGCACGTTGTCAAAAGAAGTTCTATCTCCCTCAACACATGTCGGAAGACAAGTGGATACAGGAGAGAGACAAAGACGAGAAGTCTCGCCGCAAACACAAAGAAAATATTGAGTGTCACACAGCCTCAGGGCATGTACACGGACATCATGGGAAGGAGCTCTTCTCCCATTACCTAAAGCAGCGCTCAAGGCGAACCGGAAGAAATACCGGAAGGCCAAAGAGCGCAGGGACGGGAGGACCCCGGCCCGTAGCGCGACCGCTCGAGACCACCTGTACCGCCTTTGGCTGGGTGCACACCGTGTCGTGTCTGTGCAATCAAAATTCTCACCTTAGCTTCCATCGGGCCGGCGCGCATCTGCATTATCACTTGTGTGGCGACGTGCTTTTGCGCTTATCGCGCTGCGCGCTTTCTTGCCGGGAAGGCTCTGTGAACCGGGGTGACTCCTGCGGGGATCGGATGTCCGGAAACTCGGGCCGACTCACGAGCGGAGGGAAGAAATTCTCTTACTGCGACTGAGGGAGCTCGTGAAAGGCCTACCATTTTCTTAAACCGACTGGATTGGTTTCAAAGCCGCGCCCGTGCCTAGGTATCACATGTGTAGCATAGGGCATGTTCCCTGCACTTTAAATACAATTTGGAGTAATAAAAAAAAAAAAAAAAAAAGTGCGAAAAGTTGCCGTTGACGCTAGTGCTGAATCTGAGATCTGCGATACAGCCATCCAATCACAATCCAGAGCCGATCCTGGCTTCGGGAGTTCTTGGCGTCTAATTATTCCTCTTCCTTCCAACTTCCTTCCACACCGTCACCGGATTCGACCCTCGCTCCTGGCAAAGTTTTTCGTGGCACGCACCTGGACCGGACCGTCACAAACGTCTGCAGTGCGTCGTGTTGAGCTATCAAGAATAGATGGCTAGATGTAAACTCTACTACTCCACTCCTGGTCGTGCAGTGGCAGAAGGTTTCTCTCGTGTAAGGCATGTTCCTACCGCGCTCTCACGCACTATTTGAGCCCGTATGTTGGCAACTGTCACTTAATGCTCGATTGTTATTGGATGCTCATTCTAGTGTGCGACAGGACAGCTGTGTAGGGAACAAAGTTGGGCCTTTATAGTCACTTGCACCCTGCCAATCGTTATCTCGAATTTTGCCCATGAAGTATTGAGCTCAAGATCGCATGTGGCATGGATCATCTCGCTCCTATCGGTGCAAGACAATAACATTACATAATCAGATGGCCGTTCATGACTTGCGCATGGGCACGACCGGCGAACCTGGAGTGCTTGGTGAGCTCAGTCAGGCCCTCTTTGTGGTTCCGAGTCGGCCTCAGGAATCATGAGTCAAAGCAACACCAGATCTCTCCCTCCGTTTCTGCCACCGTATGCTGGCATAACGCATATTTCATAATGCTTTTCATTTATCACTGTTAGCCGCAGTGCGGTCTCATGCAGGCAATGCGCAAGGCGCTCGCGCAGACCAGGGATAGACAGTTCATCCAGTTGCGGTCGGCTTCAGCACGTCGACTGTGTCGTCACTGCCCTTTTAGGATGAGTTATCGAAGGTCAGTGCGATCCATCCACAGTAAGTGCTATGACCAAATGGAGGTGCTCTTGCGGCGGAGGATCGTGATGCGACATATGAAGTGGAGATGCACGCATATAAAACCTGCGACAGTGCCTTATCGAGAGCCAGCATCTCTTCGCCCCGCTTCGTCCAACACTTCAAGTTCCCCTCATCCAGGTTAATACCCACCGATGCCAGCCAACACCAAATCCGCGAAGCCTCACCTCTCTGAGCCTCTCAGGCTCGGAGATCTCACCTGCGCAACAGGAATGTGATGGCTTCCCTCACCAGAAACCGCTCCATTCCTACCAACGTTCCGAACGACATCAACTACGAGTACTACATCCAACGCGCCAGAGGTGGTGCCAGTCTCATCATGACCGAGGGGACGCTCGTCTCCCAGCAGGGTACAGAGTGGCCCAATGCTCCTGGCATTTGGAACGACGAGCAGGCCGCGGCCTGGAAAAAGATCGTCGACGGGGTCCATCAGGAAGGCGCATTGATATTCTGCCAAGTATGTTTTTGGTTGGTTTATGCGGCCTTCCTGACCATTCGTGCGCTGTAGCTATGGCACGTTGGGCGTGTTGCGCATCCGGACATGCCCGAACAGAAAAAGGCTGGCAAGGTGCGTCCCCATTTCGTTGCGTTTGACAATGTGCTGACCCAGCTTGCCTAGCCTGTCCCCGCGCCATCTGCAATTTCGGCACATGGTGGCAAGTTCAGAACGCTGCCTGATGCTCCAGGCTACGTGACCGTAAGCTCAATATTATAAACAAATGTTATATTTCAATCAACATACACCCTGTAGCCCACCGCCATCGATGATCCGCGAACAATTGTTGAAGAGTTCCGTCTTGCTGCCATCCTGGCAAAGAAGGCTGGGTTTGACGGTGTTGAACGTAAGTGATAGCCATGTGCCTATTGTCACTTAGACTGATCGTCAGATGACAGTCCACGCGGCCAACGGATACCTCCCTCACCAATTCCTGGATTACACCTCCAACAGTCGTACCGACGAATGGGGAGGATCCATCGAGAACCGCTGCAGGTTCGGCCTGGAATGCCTCACGGCGCTCATCGAGGTCTGGGGCCCTGCTCGAGTTGGAATCAAACTCAACCCGTGTGGTGGCTATAACGACATGGGGTACGTGCCTTCTTCCTCATGCACCGAGCTGCTGCCAACGCCGTAACAGAATGCCCCTTCCCGATACTATCATGACGTTCACATACTACCTCACGCAAATCGCCGCGATGAAGGTTGCATACGTCCAGCTCGTGCGCTACCTCGCTATCATGGACGAGGCACTCCCCAGCATCAAGCAAGCGGATGACAGTCTCCCCGACCGCACATACAAGCGTGCCATCCCGCACGACGTCATCGCCGCGTACGGGCCCATCATCAAGCCCACCGTGGAGTCGCTCAAGGAACACGAGGAGAGCCGGATTCGCGGGCCCGCGATGCCCAAGCCCGAGTTCGACAAGCTCAACCCGTCGCCGACGAGGGTGTTCGTCAACGGCGGTCTCACTCCTGACGAGGCGGAGCAGTTGATTGAGAACGGTTCTGTGGACGCGGCCGTGTTCGGCATCCCCTGGATCAGCAACCAGGATCTGCAGAAGAGGATTGAGAAGGGTGTTGCGCTCAACCTGAACGTTGACTTCCAGACGCTGTACGGCAACCCCGGAGGTGACCAGCACGTCGGATACACTGACTATCCTGCTTCGGAGGAACTCGCGTAATTGTACACCGTCTAGAGGTCTCGGGGCCCTTGTATCAGTAACCACTCATGTCAATTGCGTTGAATACACTCTGCATATTCAGTATAGGTCATTACAGATGGAATGGCGCGTTCTCAGCGTGATTTAACTCATAATATATCATCCCCGGGCGAAGATGACGACAATGATACCTATAGTACACAAACAGTAACAGTGACAAACTCATGCGAAGTATGATCGTGAACAGTCGCCACATACAGTGCTTTGCATATGAAACCGGAAACGCCAGATTTTCTCGCCTTGTTTGTCCTGTACAAATAGAGCCTTATAAGGTAAGGGAACAGTCACAGGGCGTCATTGTGAGCAGCGAGCGTGACAAGCCAGTAATTACGAGGAATATATGTGATACCTCAGAGAACAGTCAAATACGCAACACA